>JALLBJ010000524.1:0-18654 GCA_036940105.1 Skeletonema potamos | reverse complement strand
ACGATGCAGCAGTGAAGGATGCACAAATCAAGCTCAGAAAGGAGGAGTGTGCATTCGGCATGGGGCAAAGATCAAACGATGCAGCAGTGAGGATGCACAAATCAAGTCGTCAAAGGAGGAGTGTGCAGGAGGCATGGGGCATACCATAATCCCTATGATGAATCTACTGCATTCGGATACTCGCACGGATCTGCATATGATGAAACGACTGTAGCTCTCTCCAATCGACGTACTCCTGCAGCCTCAAGGGGTCAAGGTAATACAGGCAGCAATCCTCCTCAGGTGATCATTTGTCAAGTTATCGATGAAGTTTAAGTTCTTCTTCCTTTTATCAAGTCAATCGGTTCACCATGTACACATGTTTTCCGACTAAAACATAAGATAATACACCGACGACCGAAATAAAAAACACTTTAGTTCTTCCTCTTCCATTGTTAAAAATTCCAACTATTGACTTTGATACATCCTCAGTGAGTATGCATACTTTGTCACCCCTCTCTTTAACCCCGGGCTGGGGGTAACGTTGGCCGTCTGCTACGTACGTCATGCTTACGTCAAGATTATTCTTCTGCCCACGTCAGCATGGCTTCTCTGGTACACTCCTACGGAAGATTCGGTAGGAATCCGTTGAGGGAGATTGCTTCAACCGAAAAAAAAATAATTCAAAAAAAGCCAACTGCCTTTTTTTTTTGAATTTTATGTCCAAACTTGCCGATGGTGTATGAACTACATAATAATAATAGAGAAGAATAGACAGTATTGCACTTATTGTAGTGAAGAAGAAGAAGTCGTCGTATTATAATCTCTTGGTGCAGGCAGCAGCAGCACATCACGGATTTCAGCCGGCCGCTTCCAAAATCACCGACGAATATTCGACAAAGATTGGAACACAATAGCCCCCCCCACACCCCACCGCCGGTTTTTAAAAACTGTCATCCTACATTCGACTAGGTACATTCATCTCCTTTGAAATTATTGGAGCGTGTGTCGTCGTCAATAGGAGAAGAGTGTGCTCGTTTGGTAAAATTGCACTCGGGTGTGTTGTGTTTATATTTTTACGACTGCACGACACACACACAAACAAAGAGACCAGAGCAATCACACACGATCCGTCGCCCCCCTCAACGCCTGAGCAAGACGACAACAAAATAATTAAAAAAACGACAACAAAAATAAAATGGCAGGATTCAAAGGTCGTATAGCGCGAATGCTCCTCAATTTCCTCGATGAGCATGGCAACTATCGTGAATCACTCGAGGAGGCAGCCGCACGTGCCGCGGCCGCGGAGGCGAATTCGTTATTGGCACGGGATAGACGTGCTCGGAAGAAGGGACGACGATCCTCCTCATCGTCTCGTGCAGCCGCTTTGGTCGATGATGATGATGACGATTATTGGGGTGAGGAAGAGGAATTACCCAAACTCTCGTCTTCTTCTGCCAATACGAATAATAATTTGCCCGAGGACCCCTACGAACAAATTCAATTTTACATCCAAACGTTCAAATCACGGACCATCACCCAACTCCATTCTCAATTCCAATCCTATCAACTATCTACTACCAATTGGTTACATGAGGAATTACACTATACACCTCATGTGACTACCACCTCCTTCCTTCTATTTAGTTTAACGGCAGTATTCTACCTAGTACGAAAACGTTCGAAGATATATACCAAGTATCAACGTATACATTCCATCCTTGGACAACCATTCCTTTGGAAGACATATTTACATTCCAATTATATTCGGGGTACAATATGTTATCAACTATCCGTAACATCTATTCCCATATTATTAAAATTACAAAAAAAGGCACAAAAGGTGGAAGAGATTGCAATAAGTTCCATGAAAACATATCAACGGAAGAGGTATGAACGATTTGTTACATTGGAATATTGGGGGGATACTATTGTAAATTGGATATTGATTGTGGGGATGGTATTAAGTGGGATGACGTTTGGTATGAGTTTATATAATTTAGTTCTTGTTCGTTATTATCATCATGATGATGGAAATGATGGTGGTAGTAAGACAGCAACAACAGCAACAGATGGATATATTTATTCATTGGAGGGGGAGACGGATTCAGATGGATATCCATTACATTTACGAGAATTGGCAGAACAACGATATGCAGAGTGTATTATTACAGCTGAGGTGGGGGGGAATGATCCTAGGGAAGTTTGTGATTTGAATTCCTTCTTTTGGGGTGGTGATGGAAATGATAGTAGTAGTGGCAGCACGGTCGTACGAATGAAAATCAATGCACTGTTGAATTATATTGGGATACCATCGGTATTGGCTACCTATTTGACAACACTCCCAACTCAAACGGTTGCATACCTATCATCACTCTTCACAACGTGCCTGTTTGTTTTGTCACATTACATTGCACACAAGATACATGTATTGACTTTGTTAAATGATCCAATGAAACACTTTGTGGTGGTGGATAAAACCATCAAGGCGGATGGGACAGTGGAAGCCAAACGGGGGGAAACGGAGGCGCAACGTAAAAAACGAGAGCGGATGCTCCAAGCGGAACGGTACAAGGCACAAATGGCCCAACTGGCATATGAAGCCAAATCGAAGGCTCAGGCACGTATTGCACGATTGGAGGGGATGGAGGCAGCCAAACGTGAGGAGGAGGAGAAGGAAAAGAAGATTGTGGAGGAACAGGATGAAACTGTTAGGATGTATGGACGTCAATTCATGATGATTAAGGCGGGTGTACCGGATGGTGCTATTATGAATTCATTTTTACCCATGGGGGTTGAGGAAGAGGAGGGGAGGGAGATATTGGTTAAATTACATGCGATTAAAGAACGGAGGTTGGCAGATGCCAAGAAGGTGGAGGAAGAAGAGGCGAAAACGGCAGAGGAGGAAAAGAAGGCAGAAGAAATGAAGGAACGGATTGTCGCGGATAGATTGAAGAAGATGAAGAGTGGGAAACTTCCTTCGTCGTCGGGGGTGGGTCCACCTTCCATGGGATTACCGTCATCATCATCAACAACGACAACAACAGCAGCCGCTGCTGCTGCTACTACTACTACTACTGTGGCACAAAAGGGTCGCAACAAATTGGTATACACGGAAGTGGAGGAGGCAAAGAGGACCGACGAAACAATGAAGGGACGTATCCTAGCAGCATCAGCAATCAACGGACCAGAGAGGGTGCTCGGCTTAAAGGTGGCGCAACCTTGGGCGTCACCCGGGAAGAAAGAAAGGAGGGGAGTGAAGAATAAGAGGTGGGATAAGGTTACAAAATCGTGGGTGGATCGAGATCTCGAGACTAAGGGGGGCGATTCAGTTCCTATTGCAGTAGTTTTGAAGGATGATGGCGGAGACAAAGAGGACATGGAGGAACAGGTGGAGGAGTTCAAGCAAACTGCACATAAAGTTGCAGAGGAGTGTGTACAGAGCCCTACCCTCCCAACCAAGAAGGCAGTCAATCTCGCTGAGCCTCGAGCATCCATGATATCTCCATCTCCCGATCAGTCGAAAGTGAGAAGTGAATTCAAGACATTTGTACCATCACACAGCAGTCCGAGCCGTATTTCTATTGACAATAAAATGGATTCTGCTGGTAGAAGTGCCAATCCAAACATTATCAAGGCTACCGAAACGAAATATGACGCTCAGAAATTCAACCCCATCTCCCCCAGGGACGAAAGGATCAATACTGAAAAGTCCGAGGAGACAAAGGTTACATCACAAGCCTCGTCTCAATCAAGTTCTCCACCTCCTGTCCTTCTCAGAGTCACCGAGTCCCCTGATGATGACGTATTTGCTTCGCAAGCATTTAATGATAATCCTTCAGCATGGTCCCGTCGATCTTCTGCACGGGACATCAAAGCCATGATCGAAGCAGTCGAAGCAGCCCCCGATGATGAAGCGGAAGATTTGTTCCTAGGACCTACCTCACTCCGTACACCAGCCTTTGAGGCTGCAATGCGAGCGTCTAATTCATCATGGGATAAGCGCCCATCCTCTCAAGATATTATCGCGAAGATTCGTGCAGCCGAACAACAAGAAGCCAACACAGAGGCAGATAAGGCGCTGCGCCGTTCCACCAAGTCCAAAGGTAGAATGCTACGGATCGATGAGGGGAAGAACATGGTAAAGCAGATGAGGTCAAAAGATGAAATCGATTCCAAAATCGGCACGTCACTGTTGAAAAAGACAAGGTCTCAAGGTGGCATCAATTCTGATGATGAGATCTCAGAAATTTCAATGGTCGACGAGTTGTCGATAACTTCTGCGACTTTTGCTTCTCCCAAACAACTAAAGAAGCAAAGTGCTCGCATGACAGAAAGCGAGTTGAGCAAGATTTCTAAGCTTGGCGCGTTTGACAAGAGTGATGCAGCTAAGGCTAAGGACGAAGGAAGTGAGGCGGGCACTGATGTAACGAGCAAGAATTCAGCAATCAAGTCAGAGCCAAAGGAGGAGACGGAGGAGGAGAAACTGCGAAAAAAGAAAGCAGACGAGCGGGCGAAGAAGTTCGAAGAAATGAATGCTAGGCGTAGGAAAGGAAAGGGCGAAGATGATGGAACTGCTGTGTCGGGAATTTCAAGGCGTCAGCGCATTCGACGAAAGAGGTCAGCATTGGCGGCTATCATACCAGATGAAAAGAAGAGAGATGATTGGAAGAAGGGAATTTTCGCTGCTGTTCTCAATGTTGAACAAGAGAAATGGAAGAAGTCCGTCTACGCTCATGTTATTAACGCGGAAAAAACTCGTGTCTCTAATATCAAGGCTCAAGAAGAGTTGGAAGAGTTGAATGCTGCAGCACAGAGACGTACCGAGAATCAAAAGCGTCTTGAAGCAAAGGCGAAGAAATTTGCAGCAAGGGCCGAGAAGTTCCACAAACTTCGACATGGTGATGATGGCAGTGTTGTCAGCTCAGCTTCGAGGATGAGGAGGAGGCGCACACGAAAAGCTGATGTGGACACTCCTCCACGAAAATCTGCGGCGTCCTCATCTGGGGCAGCGTCAGTGGATGAAAACCACCCTGTTACGCTACAGTCACAAACGGAATCTATTGTGGAAGAAAAAGACGCTGCTCAAATTGAAAACGATATCTCGCAAAAATCAGCGTCAAAGGAGCAAGATGCCACAGATGCCAAGGACACTGGAAAATCTATTGAATTCATCAAGGAGGGTGCATACGCAGAGACTGAGCAAAAAGATGAATATACTCTAGGGAACCCTAATCAACGTGAGGATACAACGAAGGATATGGAGAGAGACATTGATTTAGAGGAAAAGAATGTGGCCGAGAACAGTTTAGAGGACGTTAATGTTGCTTTAAACTCCGCGAATATTGAACAAGTCGCCGTGGAGGAAATAGCAAGTCTTATTGCCAAGCAAAACGAAAAGAACGACAATAATCAATTGGATGACGGTGAAATCACGGGCATCAATGTCAATGCTTCATACGATGATACGGTATTAAATCAACTGGAGTCCGAGGAGGGCGGCGAAGCAGATAATCACGAAGAGAAGAAGACCGAGCCTGAAAGTGAAAAACCGACCCCTAAGAGTCCAATTAGTGCTCTCAAGAATATGGGGAAAAGAAGGAAAGCCTCTGAAAACAAGAGAAAGAAGAAGTCCAAATGAAATTTTTTTCTGATTTTGGGGGCTATTGTCACACGCTAACCTGGACAGATGCAAAGCTCATGACTGGGAGTAATACCGTGAAGAAACAACACTCTCGTCATCGGAAATAATCATGGTTAAATCAAGCAAAGCACTCCAATCATGATTCGCTTGAACACACACACGCACACACTTATACACAAAAGCACACGTCAATATATGTCATTAAAGATGCAGCTAAAGGATATATAACGCATCTCGCTATCAACCTATTTCATATTCTTGTCTCCATTGAAAGAAGGGTGAACCTTAACACGGCAATGAGGCCATATCTTTTTCTTTCCCTTCATCCAATCCTGCTTCGTTGTCTTTCTTACTACCTTCTGCGTTGACCGGCCATTTCTACCTGCATAGTCGCTTTCTTCTTCTTCTTCTTCACCACCACCACCACCATCGTCATCATCACCGCCAGGAATGGAAATCAAACCAAATGCAGCTGCTACATCAGCCTTATTCAAATCATGAACATTATAAACATCCCTAAATCCATGGCTTGCATGAGCTATCAAGTAAGATCGATACGCATTCTTTGCATACTGCAACATCCGCGCATCGTTATTGACTCGACTTTGAATTTTTGACTGAACATCTGCCAACCGTGGCAACTCAAATTCACTCACGGGGATGGCTGCCGCAACATAGTACTTGAGAAAGCCTGTTTCACCCGGGTTCAGGAATAAAATGGAGCGTCCAATTCGTAGAGAATCACATGAAATACGAGCGACACGCAAGATAAATTCAGATGGATCATCGGGAGGTTCAAACTGCAGTACATAATCAACACTTGGGGGTATATCGAGATCTCTTCCAGCTGCATCGGTAGTACAGAGAATACCTACTCCCAAATCAGAGAACTTCAAGAAGGTGTTGATGAATTTCTCTCGGTTTTGTCGACTGTGCATTGTGAGTACAGGAATGTGGAAGCGATCCAAAAGTTTTGAGTGGAACAATGCCGAATCAGTTGTTGAAAAGAAAATCACTATCTTCTTGTCAAGATTCCTCTTTAGGAAGGTATAGAGAAATCGGAAACGCAAATGCTCTGGACAGGAGATGAAAGTATGATCGTATGCTTCGTAGACATCGCTGTTCAATGGCACCATTGCTCCATAGTTGTCTACCGCCGCAGCAAGATATCTGTTCTTCGCAGGAAGAATCACTCCTCCAACTTCTTCATCACATTGTGTGGTGCTCTCTTCATACTCAACCAAGGCATATTCCTCACTATCGGTTGCTGAAGAGTCCTCTCGAACAACCAACTCTTGTCCCAGTTCAGGTGAAAATTCACTTTCCTTCGTGTTGCTATCTTCTTCATCATACTCTTCATCATTGCACCCTTCCGGCTCAGATTTCGAATCCAATTCAATGGTATCGAGATGATTTTCTTTCTGAACGACATCATTCGAGTTGGAGATTGTAGACGACGAGTAGCGGCTGCTCACTGTTGACTTCTTCGTGTTGCATCTTGTAGTAGAATCACGAAAGCCGCAACAATCATATGTGGGCGGGTCGACGCATGTAGATTTGGGCAATAGTTGACCCAATCGCATGGAAGATTTCTTTGAAGATGAAGTAGACGAAGACTTTGATTTTTGTCCCATTGAGGATTGCTGGCTGTTTGCTCTGCTACCAGCTGCTACGCTACGCGACTTCTTGGTTTGTCGGCTGCCACCGCTCATGTGGCTAGCTTGACTGAGCTTCCGATCAAGCTTGAGCGAATTTTCGGAAGAGCTTGTGATGACACATCTTTGCGCAGAGAATACTGACGAAGACGACGTCGACGACAATAAAGTCTTAACTGTGGTTGCAGGCGCATCCAAAGGAACGGTATGCTTGCGACGCTTTAGCTCTTCCGCTTGCTTATTACCAAAAATATATCCAGGCGGCTCAGATTTTGTATCTACGACGGAGCTGGAGGCTCTCCAGCCAGGTGCTTCCGATTGAGTTTCAGGTTCCATTGTATTGCTGATTATGGGATGAAGAGGCAGGCTGTTAAGTGCTGTTCTTGGCATGGCCCATCTAAAATGAATCGGCCTACCCTTACTTACGATTCACGACCGCAGTGAAAAAACATGACCTGGGTACCGCTCTCTGTCGCTTCGGGTTTGCATCAAGAAAGTATGAAGTACATTTTATCTTCTCGGGATGTATCTTCTTGGGAGAATAGAGTATCTTGCATACCATGTTTGAATATCTTGTTGTTGGAAATCATCTTGTTACGATTGATAACACCCCCATTTTGATACGATTACAATCAGAATGCAGGCGCAAGGTCTCTTGCTGCTGCTGGCAAGAAGCTCACTGTTTTAGATTACAATTACAATAACAATAAACAACAAAACAATAACAAACTCGAACTCAAACAAACAACGTAAGCGTAAACTGCAAATCGAATCCAGCGTGAAACGGAAACTTCAGAAACGATACAGAGAAGTGAACGACTGTACTTTACTTAGCCAGAGATGATGATTGTTCTTCCAAAAGCAGCAGGAGCGCTTCTCATTCCTCCTCTCTTGCTCTTCATCTTCATCTGCGGCGGCGGCATCAGCATTTGCAATTCATGCTCTTGCGCTGCAGCTGCAGCTCCTTCACTCGACACTGCTGCACAAGCAAAAGGAGGTTCATTTTTCTCCACAACAGACGACTCTGATAAACAACCCTTCATCAAATTTCTCAAGGATAATGCATCATCGTACGAGCATACCACGTTTCTTCCCACTACAGTGAATCCTAACAAGGGAATGGCAGCATTCTGGAAGGTAGACGGTGATGAATTCCACATTGCATTTGCAGCAATGGCAACTGGATGGGCGGTGTTTGGAATAGCCGAAGCCGGTGGAATGTTTGGAGCGGATGTTGTCTCATTTGTTGCGTCCAAACCCACCGAAGTTGTCGACGGATACATTTTAGATGACAGGCAAGTGTTGGTAGACAATAGTCAAGATTGGACTCTGACTTCTTCCACCGTAGAGGATGGTTGGATCATTGTGGAAGCAACGCGTAAGCTAAACACGGGAGATACGCAAGACCGCGTTATCAAGAACGACAGAGAGTTGTGGGTCGCTTCAACACGAATTATTGCTGCATGGGGAGACACTGAATCAGTGTCCTATCATGGAGAGAATCGGGCAAGAACATCTGTGAGAATCTTTGCTGATCCTTCTTCCAGCAGTTCCGAATTCGATGCGTTTTTAGGTGTTCTTGCCAAGAATGCTGATGGATATTTTGATGTTTTGGCCGATGCATACGAAATTCCTGCACAGGAAACGAAGTTCAAATATCTATGCAAATCCTACGATGAGTTAACAGAACAATTCGGGAATGAAACGGACGTGACCATGATTGGCGCAACTCCTATTGTTACTGAGGAGACTCGTGAATTTGTTCATCATTTCATTGTCTTGTTGATTCCCAGTTGTGAGAATCTTTTGGGGGAAGACACAGGCACTCTCTTCAAAAAAGAACAGATATATGGATGGTCTCCAGGAGAGCGAGGGATGGTACTACCAGATGACGTTGGATTCCCCTTGTTTGATTCTGAGACTAATCAAGCTGTCCTTATTGAGACTCATTATAATAATCCACAGTTGATCTCAGGAATGAGAGATTCTAGTGGAGTCAGGTTTCATTACACCACTAAACCAAGACTCCACGATGCAGCCTTTCTTCAGCTTGGGGATCCATTGTTGGGGCTACGTGGGGTAAAAATCAACGACGGTTTGACTCAGCACGAGTTCACGTGTCCTGAAGCGTGCTCTTCTCTCTATCTAGACGAGCCTGTTACTGTGCTGATAGAGAAACTGCATATGCATCAAACCGGAAAGCGTGCAGTGAATGAGGTAATTAGAGGAGGCGAAGTCGTTCATACGGCTTCAGTTGATTTCTTTGACTTTGACCAACAAGGTAAGTTCGACTTGCAAGATATTGGAATCATTCCACTGTTGAACTCTTACTCTCATAGGAATACTTTTCAATGCTACACAGGCGGATTCCATGTACACCAAGAGCCATATCAATTGCAAGCCGGAGATAAGTTTCGTATGACCTGCTACTACAAGGATGGCAAGGTATTTGAAGGGGGTTCACAAGAAGAAATGTGCGTTGGGTTCTTGATGTATTACCCAGCAAAAAAGGTTGCTGGATATCCATTCTTTTGCCCATATCCAGGACGAATTCCTTGTGCCGAGGAGTATATTTCTACTGACTTGAGTGGTTATGAGGGGCTTGGGAGGACCTTTGGGACACCCCAAACCCAAACGAATGAAACTCTATCTCTATCTCTATCTCAATTGCCTCAACAAGTGACAAATAGCTCTGATGAAATGATGCACACACCCACATCCACACCTGCTACTACCAGCCAAGCGCATTCGACTGAAAATCATGAACAGGTGACTGCTGCATCTTCATCAAATTATTATCCCCTGCACTGTTTGTTTGCGCTTGCTCTTTCCTCTGCTGCGATGTTCATTTCTGGTAAATAGGGAAATCTAAGCGGTTAGGTTTCATAAGATTGCCAGTACTGAATAGTCGTCTTCCTACTTTCCAACACAGTGCTTATCGTATCTGCATTATTATTATATTGCTACATTTCATCATCAGAGTTATACTTCACACAAGCCCTGAACACGGCACCAAAATGCTGTGTAGCGTGTCAAGAAGAATTGACATCGCCCCCATCGTGATCCTCATTCAGTTCAAAGTCCTAGCATCTGCCCGTGGGCGTGGGACGGGAGAAAACGGAAGTGTTTGTGCGTGATGATCTCAGTCTCGGCATCGCAATACCAGTGAAAATACAAATACATTATTCCAAAAGTTTATCTCCGCTCACCTCCACATCTATCTCTCTATTATTGTCTATATCTATCACTCTGTTCGTTTGCATCATTCTACGCAGCCCTCTACGCTACAGACGAGTTTGCATTCTTACCCGCCCCATGCTTCTTACAAACACCCCCAGTCTGAGCAAATTTGTCACATCCTTCCACACAACACTTCTTCTTCGTCCAACTTGCGCCATGCTTAATGCACACACCTCCATTCTTCGCTTGATTCGAACACCCCCCATAACTACACTTCTTTGGATTATACGTCACTTCTGCCCCATGCTTTCGACATACCCCTCCCTGCACGACATGACTTTGACACCCATTCGTGGAACAAATATAAAGCTTCACATTCGCTCCATGCTTCTTACACACACCACCCTTTTGAGATTGATTCATACATCCATCAAAACTACATCGTTTTACTTTCGCTCCGTGCTTGATACAAACTCCACCATTACGTGATTGGCTAAGACACCCCTCCGCTTTACACAATCGTGGATTCACCTTGGCACCATGAGCAATACAAACCCCACCTTGAACAACGAAGTTATCGCACCCTTCCCTGCTGCATTTTTTGACGATGGCGCCGTGTTTCATGCATACACCGCGATTGACAATCGTGTTGGTACAATTTGGGAAGGAGCAGAGACGGCCATGACGTTTGCATACCCCGCCTTTGCGATTGGCTTGGTTGGTACAGTTTGGTGCAGAGCATGTTTTTTTGTACTTTTTCCAGTCGGTTGACGCAACAGTGATGGTTGCCGATGATTTGTTTCGAGAATTTTCTTCATCATTGGTTTTATCTTTTTCTTCATCGTCAGCAACCTTCTTTCTCTTGGCAGGCGCCGATTCAGTCGTCGGGGGTGATTTATTATTTGTCGCTGCCGGTTGACTCTTTGCCGGCAGTTTCTTCGCTGGTGATCGCTTCCGACAAGTATTGGTGGTAGATGGTTTATCTGCCGGACGTTTGGCAGCCATGGCAACCACCTCGGCAGCCAAAGCAAGTACACCTAAATTAGCGCCACCCTCTGTTTTTTCTTCCGAGGAAAAGTCATCCACAGAGCCTGATGATACGAATCCTTCCAATGGGGGGAGCGATGTTGTCATCATGGATCCCTGCGGCTTTTTCGAATAATCTTTGGATACAGATCCTTCATCGCGGAAGCGGAGGGGCTTGCCCACATTGGCGCGACGGCTACTTTGACGTGTTGACATGACGAAGAATATTATGGGTGGAGCTACACAGTATGAGGGGGTTCGATGATGCTATCGTGATAGTATTGTTATTGTTTCAGAATTTGAGAACAAGGAAGCAAGCAACGAACAGCTACATATTGTAACAAGCGGGTCTTCTTTGCGGCGAAAAGTGCACTCAAAATCTTAACCAACAGCGGACAGACCTCCCTTTCTCCCATCTCGAGTTGGAGAAGTGAACATTGCTCGACCAAGCCAAGAGCCGTCGATCTGGTGTAGTGTGCGATTAAATAAGCAGATGATACATATGAAGAGAAACGTTTAGTGACAGTGATTGCCTCAACCACAAAGGTGGAAAACACTGGTTAATTCGATGCAGTACATAGACATAGCAGGAGCAGGGATTTAATTTCGATTCCCTCATGTCATGAACATTTGATAGGGGAGTAATAGCAATAGCTTTATTGTTAGAGCTACGCCAGCAGTTATATTCAATACACAAAAGTATACAGCTTCGCCAGTCTTCGAACATGAAGAGGCTGGCGCTCATCTATGGCTACGGCTTCGGCCACCTCAGTCTCTTGATTTAGAGCTGGCGGAAGCACAGCCACAAATTCATCTCCTTGAAGATCCAGATGTACACTTACTCTCCCCTGGTCTTGAGTCATCATTCTCTTTTTGTCTTCTTGGGCATCTATCCTGGCTTGTCTTTCTCTCGCTAAATGTTTCTTCCTTAGCATTCTCTCCTCTTCTCGACGGAGCCTCTCCTCTCCTTCTCTCTGTAGCATCCTTAGCCGATTTTCTTCTCCTACCCTTTTCTGTTCTTCTGCCTCCCTCTGTTTTTCTTCTTGAGCTTCCATCCTGGTTTGTCTATTTCTTGCAATGTGTTCCCTCCTTAGAATCTCCTCCTGTCTGCGGAACCTAGTCTCATCTTCTTGTCTCCGCAGTATGTTTAACATGTTCTCTTCTAGCGCTCTTTGACGCATCGTATGCATCTCCACCGGAACAACTGAGGCCGGTGATGGCTCATGTACTAATACTACTTGTGCACCGTTAGTGGAACCAAGCAGACTCTTTAACATGCTAGTTGCCATGGTGAAATAGCTTGATATGAGGGAGAAATGATCGAAGTAAACGACTGATACTGCCAACGTTGACAGTAATAACACAGTTACTGCTGTGGCTGTGGCTGTGGACTGTGCACGGATTCGGACTCTTCCGCGTATGCTCTTGCTACAGTGACACTGTTTTTCTCTCACTTCTACTGGTCTGTCAATATCACAAGAAGCAACTGGCTCGGTATTAGTATCGAAATGCGCCATGTCGATGTTGGACGCAATTGTCTCGACGGCAACCTGCTGCTGCTGTTCTCGCTCTGCCGTCACTATGCAATCTTCATGGCGCATACGCATAATGATTTTCAAGATGACCCATCTACAAGAGGAAGAGGTTACAAGTTGAAATTTAAAGGTCACTATGGTAAAGACAGTTGAGATCATCGAACACGGCAGCGCGGCAGCATCGGGAGAGGCAGGCAACACTGATTTGCTGCATGCTTCTGCGACATATTAAAGTACATAAAACCTTGAGTCATTTTGCATTCGGACAAGCCTGTTTCTCGCAGTTGAGGCCTACATTTGGCCTATCTACATTTGTTGGTACTCACAGTTGATTACCAGACGGGACAAGCACAAGAAAAGAGTAAATAATCCGTTCCGGTACTTGCTTTCCCATAAAAACACAGATTCCTCGGCCAAGAGACAGAAGTGCCAGCAACAAGCCAAGACCAAGATGTGAATGAAGAGGTGGAGGTGGAGATGGCAACACAACAGCGGCGCAGGACCAACACTTCTACCACCGATTATAATCATTGCAATGACTTTTGCCGATGTCTTCACTTTAATTACCTACCTATTCGAGCTCATCGATAGGCGAGACTGGCAAACTTTCCAAGCCGTCGCCCTATCTGAATCAGCCCTTCGGACAATCACGGCTGCCATCGAAAAATTTTCAGAGTTCTTTAATGGCATGACGCTACTTCATGCTGTAGTTCGATGCAATCCTCCATTGGAGATCGTTACCACGATAATAAAAATTTGTCCCGATCTACCGGCGGCCAAAGATTGTCTCGGCCGAACTCCTCTTCATGTAGCCGCTGGATCAGCAGCGGCACCAAACTTAATTAAGCTAATTGCTCATGCTCACCCCGCTTCATGCGACGCTACAGACGAGTATGGAAAGACACCGCTGCATTTTGCATGCGACAGTTCTTGTGAGCTATTCGAAGACGACCACAAAAATCACCAATCGAAGCCGAGAAATGTGTGCCATGATACCATCCGTGCCTTACTCTCAGAGTCGCTGCTTGCGGCTACAATAGAAGACCAGGACGAAATGAATGCATTAGAATATGCAATCCTGAGTGATGCAGAGTTGGAGACTGTCAAGATGTTACAAAGGGCAGCTTGTAAAACTTTACAGTCGATGTCAATACCAATACCTCGATCTCGATCCAGTAGCCCTAACCCTAGAACTGAGAAGAAGCCAAGAACAAGAAGAGTATCAGACCAAACATAGAACATAGCAAGAGTTAACTCTAAAGCATTGTAGCAAACAGAGACAGAGTAGAAACTTTTAAACAAATAGTCAATATCAGTATAGTCATTCCCTTGCCCTTGACTTGCCTGTCTTTTTTTGGCTTCATCTTCATGTGCTGTTGCGACTGCGACTTCCTGGAGCAAGAGAGCAAGAGGTACACAAAAAAGACTTCACACATTATCAAGATTTTATGACATCGAGATGCTATAACAGAAGGCGCATCGCAAAAGGAAAAACACTCACATGATGGACGGACGATGACATGAACTTTAGCCATGGTCGCCATGATGTCGGACTCCCATCATTCTTGCTTCATTTTTCTGCAGAATCATCTTAGCAAATCGACGGAATTCTCATACGTGGCCGCACCATTTTGTGACCGAATCTCTCCGTCCCCACTCGCCTGCGTCCTGCGTTGTGAGCCATCCAACTTCCGGCAAAGTCATTGTTTTTGCAATAACGTTCCTCCACTCATCGAATATTAAACAATAAGAATTACCCCTCACCATGTCTATCGCCACAACACGCAAACCAACCCTCATCGAATCCATGGCCTGCGGTGGAGCCGCTGCCGCCTTCGCCGTGAACTTCACCCATCCCATCGAACTCGTGAAGACACGTATGCAAGTTACTGGAGGAGGAATCGGTGCTACTATGAGTGGTGTTATGAAGGAGGGGGGTGTAGCTGCATTTTGGAAGGGATTGCCTTTTGGTTGGGGAAGGGAGTTGAGTTATACTAGTGTCAAGTTGGGTGCCTGTAAGTAGTTACATTGTATGATTTGATATGATTTGAATTTTTCGTTTGTATGCCCGGTTAGCAGTTGTGTAGTTAATCACTCGTTATCTCTGAATTAAACACTAACCAATAAATAATTCTCTCGCTCTCAACTAATAATCATCGCACAGACGCACCCGTCCGTAACGCAATCGGAGCCGGTCCCGACGCCGGAATCGGAATGAAATTCCTCGCCGGTGCCTTAACCGGTGGCTTTGGTTCCATCCTTGGTAACCCATTCGACGTCCTGAAAACACTCGCCCAGACCAATACCAAGGGTGTTGGCCTTGGGAGTCTCGTGAGTGATTTGTACCGTGATCAGGGCATTGGGGGGTTCTACCGTGGTGTGGAAGTGAACATTATGAGAGCGTGTGTGTTGAATGCTACCAAGATGGGTGTATATGATGCTACCAAGGGATTCGTTACCGAACAAACTGGATGGGGTCGTAAGGACATTAAGACTTCCTTCACTGCTGCATTTGTTGCCGGATTCTTCATGACTGTTACCGTTTCTCCTTGGGATATGATCCGAACGAAATTGATGAACCAACCTACCGACAAAAAGATTTACAATGGATTTGCCGACTGTGCTGCAAAGACTATTAAGGAGGGAGGTGTGTTGAGTTTGTGGAGAGGATTCATCCCGATTTGGGCCAGATTTGCTCCTCAGGCTACTTTGCAGTTGTTGACGATTGAGGTGATTTATAATGCTATGGGATACTCTGGTATCTAAATTGGATTGGTTTGATTAGAGTGGGAGGAGATGTAGATGTTGTGATAAATAATACGATATATTCAGTATTTGATTCAGATAGTCTTCTTTAGATTGATATGTCTATTTCTTCATTTGTAGGGGTCGAATATTGTGTAAACGTGTTGCTTTACACATATAACAGGGAGAAGACGGCGAGAACGATGCGTTAATGCTCAATAGGCATTGATGATGTAGCTAGGTTTACGCACATCCTACTCGTATCAACACACTATCTACTTATTATTTCCAGCAGCACCACCACTCTTTCCCTCTCCATTTTTCAACAAGGCAGTGGTACCAATTTTGGCAACTAATCCCAACACAACTCCTCCAGCAAATAAAATTTTTAGTTGTCGGCCCAATTTAGACCATACAGTTTCATGTGCTGATCGATAGGCATTTAGTTCCTCGGCATCTAGACTTTTACCAATTACTACCCCGGTGAGGAAGGCGACGAAGTGTGTTGTAAGGGACGAGGTGGAGGGAAGTGATGCCATTTTATTTCTCTATGTTTTAGTTTGTTAGTTTTTTGACTTGATATTTTAATGGAGACAAAATTCCAAAAAAAAATTAAATTGATTGTCCCCCGCCGATGATATACGATAAGAGGAGACAAAAATGGCCTGAGTTGTTAATTGTTGCTTGGATAGGTTGATTAGAGCCTATTAGAGCGCAGCTAATAGTGCTACCGAGCTGTTAACGCTTAGTTCTGCTTCTGGCGGAGCTTGTTGCTTTTTTTTGCTCTCTCGGATAAAATAACGAAATAAACACTTATTTTAAAGCGTTAAGGAGAAGAGGGGAAAGTGGAACGAAAAGAAAGGTTGTCGGGAGGTAAATTTTTGTTGTTAGCGTACCTATGGTACCAAAAGCGTAAGCGTAGTAGTATCTGGAAGTGCTCAACATCAACAGATTGTACTAGCAACAGTGAAATCTTTACTACATTGTAATAATAAAGCTTTCTTGCGTAGGATAACGGAAATCAGTTGAGGCAACTGCTTATATAAGATGTGCGCGTTTTGAGGAGTGAGCAAGAAAAGTAATTTTGAGCTGCTGAACTCGATATATTTATTTATTGCTATAATTTTTCTCCCTTTAGTTGCATGCTCTTATGATTCGGAAGTTGTTCACTTTCGATTATTTGCCCATATTTGCACATGCAATGGAATAAACTGTGCTCACCCCAGAAGAAACTGATACATCGTGAAGCTCATATTGATTGTTGCCACTGCTGTGTTCAGCTCTTGTGGTTGTGGCACGAATGCAGTTCATCGCAAATATGTTGAGGTTCATAGTTGAAGGAATCTTGCGTGTTTGAGTGTACTTCTAGCTCATTGTAGAGCTTCCCACATTGTAACCTCACAAAGCATTCGCAGATGATACTGTCAAGATATCCTTTCATGCAGTGAAAACCGAAGAGATAAGATTCATCCACGCTTACGATATTTGCAACACCAAATTCTTTAGTAGCGTTTGATAATTGCAGCTCTTTCATCGATGATTGCGCCAACAGATCTTTCGACGTGATGGGCGGCATCATGCACTCTGCTAAATACGAAGTCGTCGGCGAACATGGCAGGTGTTAACAAGCATGAGATCTCAAATGGACACAAGTTAACCGAATCATGGTCATGGCACCAGAAGCGCTTCTGCCTTCGTGCTCTATATGACCAATAAACAACACAACCAGTGCGGAGTGAGCTAACAAAATGTCATCGTCGGACCATTTGACGTGACAGTTCGTCTCTCACAGACACCGAATCTGAGTACCATGAAATAAGCACTATTGCTTATTAAAGAAGTACTTATGCTTCACAATCAATACGTAACTTTAACTAGTTATGACTACGAAAGTGTTGTTGCATGAGAAACACATTTAACTCCTCTAGAGACTTCAATATCCTGCTCAAAGAAACATTCACAAATATGAGCATCTTATCATCTTCTGTAGAAGCCAAGGAGGGAATCAAGACCATGTTGTGCTTGTGCCTAAAAGGAAGGCAAGTGAGCTACGATAGAAAGCAAGATGCAACAGGAGCTATCAAGAAGTTTGAATATAATTATTATGACTTAGCCTTAGTAAATTACTCATAATAATACAGCTTAAAGATCAGGCATATCTTGTGTCTTCCTCAAGAAGACTTCTTCACTCCTCTGTCTCGTCATCTTCGTGTTCGTCATCTGAGATGTGGGCAGAGACTTCGATGTCTTGGTACATGAGATCATGCAAGAGTAAGCTTGGATGAAGCTCGAAAGATAATCGTGTCTTGCGCTCAACATCAAGGAAGCCAGCCTTGTTGTGGGATGGGGCGAGAGTCATTTCCCCTTCGACGCTTTGATGCGTCGACACCATTGTTGTTGATGTGACTGATACTGATACCGGCGCGCCGAAGGGCATCGTTGAGGGGTGCGAGATAGTTCAAGTCCTCATCATCGTCGTATTCATCGCCGATGTCGTCTCCAAGGAGTAAGAGTTCCTTCATTCGGATGAGGTTGCTTGAGTATTTGGTAAAGGCATCTACCTTGGGCTTAGGTGCAACAGCAGCGTCAGCAATGATAGTGGCCCTGTCACTGTCACTCCTCTCACACTCACAGCCACCATCATGTTGTTTGGTAGGTACAATGACGAAGTTAGCGTTAGCGTTAGTATTAGTGTAGGCGTAGTCTTGGTTGGATGACATGATGTTATGTAGATTTTATTGAGAAAAACAAGACATGAAAAATAATGATAATGAAGTTGTCTACTCTACAATACGCACGTTCAGCAAGGAAAAGTCTGCACAATATAAAACACAGATCCGCGGCTTCGTTCAGGAATCAGGGAAAACTTCATTTTATGGTATTGATTTAT
>JALLBJ010000523.1:0-18666 GCA_036940105.1 Skeletonema potamos | reverse complement strand
CAGTGAGTTAGCAATCATGGTAATAATTAATAGTAATACGGAGTAATACATTTTGAGTTGTAGTATCGCCCCACCGCTACCCCTAGGAGGATTCCCACCAAAAGTATGAGAACCGATACCCATCTTAATATACTACTTAGTTCCTAAGTACAAAAATCTACGATGGGCTTTGAAGAGTTGCGCCGGGCCGTACTTATGTACATCAATTTTTTTAAATTTTATTTTTTTTCCGTATCATTCACACCCCGCCGCCAGCCTGCAGCCAGCAGCCAGCAGAAGCCAAGCAATTTTATCCAAGTGAAAGTACGGTTAATTCCTTTAAAATGGGTATGAAATCACTCCTCCTATTCTGCCGCTCCGTCGTCCTCCTGCTAAACAGCAGTGTTGTTGTTGTCAATAAGAATAATAAAAATGGCAGCTCCTCCATCTTCGTTCACGCCATGCCCGAAAACGACCGTCTCGAACAACGTCAACAAAAAGGCTACCAATGGCCCCCTCCCTTTCTCGTCCCCAACACAGATGGATGGAACCGCATAATGACCCGTCGCTTCGATCAAATCTCGCGCATACGCAGCCGTGAAGATAAATGGAATGCATGGGTGGCTGTGATGACATCGGCACTGATAGCTACGAATTATACAGAGAATGGGTGGGGATTGACTCGTGCTCCAGATCATATCACGGAGAGACTGCAACAACGGCTGAATGCTACATTAATAGAAGAGGGGAAGAGGATTGATCCGTCGGGGAAGTACACCCGAACGGAACACTTTGTACCCGTTATTGAAGGGGAAGATCACGCACGTCCAATCATGATAACCAACGCCACGGACAATCAAGCTATATTAGAAGATATGAAACCATTCTTTGAATGGTGGGCGGGCATTGACCTCGTCCCTTCCATAGCCTACGGTATTCGTGCCTATCGCAATGACTCCAATTTGTTAATGCACATTGATAAGGCTACCAGTCATGTCATATCGGGTATCTATCACGTAGGACGGAGTGAGGATGCACAACCATGGCCAATCGTCATTGAAGATTTTCACGGCAATACCAACCAGGTATACTTAACACCCGGTGATATTCTATTCTATGAAAGTTCCAAATGCTTCCATGGTCGACCACAAACATTCTATGGCGGATATTACGCTAGTTTATTTATGCATTATGCTCCGGCTAGTCCCGACTTTGATCGAGAGAAATTAACACAAGAGACGCATATTTCGGTCCCTCCCCATTGGCACGTCGATTTCCCACCCCAAGAGGGATTAGATGAATTTGTTATGGTGGGGACATCATTTAAGGAACCAAACTGTAAGAATTTATTGTGTTCGTTGGATGAAACGAGTGAACAAAGTAAGAATACGGTGAGATGGTATGGACCTGCTCCGAAGGGTATGATTGTGACAAATGGTTGGGATCCGAGCACGATGGAACCGCCGAAGGAATGGGTGGAGAAGGGTTATGATGGTGGAAAGAGAGGAGGTGATAGTACTAGTGTGGGTGGTGATGCCGATGGTGGTGGTGGTGGTGCAAGGAAAGGTGGTGAAGATGAGCTGTGACAGAGGATTTTTTGAACAATGTTTATTTTTGGGAAAAAGTTGCAGGACATATAACACTCATTCTTGTAGGACAGATAGAATCTTTACGTCAAAAGTTACAAAATACAACTAAGGTGTTTGAAACCCGGTATCCACCTCTCAAAGACGTTCGTTCATTCAAACGTCCTCCGACGATGTAGGGAACATTGTATTGAAATCTTGTGTTGGCTGCTTTAATGTAGGATCTAATCGACTAACGGATCGTGTAGGGAACGATGTTAAGACTAGTGATGATACGCCAACTGGAGCAGGTGTCGGACTTGAAGTGATTTCTGAAAAAATGAGGATTGTACTTTCGTCAGTTGGTGAAGCCGATGGACTCGCGCTTGATGTTGGTGATTCAGATGACACGACAGCCGAAGGAGGAAATGTTTTTTCTATTTCTGTTGTTGAAGCCGATGGACTCGCGCTTGATGTTGGTGTTGTTTCAGATGACATAGCCGAAGGAGACATTGTTGTTGTTTCCATAATATTATCTGCTGTTGAAGCCGATGGACTCGCACTTGATGTTGGTGTTATTTCAGAAGGCATAGCCGATGGACGACCGAAAGGAGACAATGTCTCTGCAACAACTTCTTCCACTTCCGATCCAACTGTTTTCATGCAACCAAAGTAATCAGGAGCCAAATCACCACTTCCATTATAACACAGTTCTTCCACTAACCAATCATATGCCTCCGAAACTCGTGAATAAACTCCTGGATAACCTTCTTGAGCACATTTATACCCCCAACTAACCACACCCACTTCTATATCATCTGCTCCATTGGGATCATTTCCTTTCATGACAAGTGGTCCACCACTATCCCCACTACAAGAATCCTCCTCAATGTTATCATTGGGACTATCTTCAGCGCACACCATTTGATCCGTTACCAAATCTTCGTAAGCCCAACCAGTTGAGTTTATTGTGTTGTTTTTGCATTCCTTGTTACTAATTGCAAATGTGTTAAGTTCCTTCAATTGTTGAGATAGACTGAACTTATCAACAATCGTAAAGCCATGTCCCAACACCGTCAAGATTTCCCCGGGCACTGGAACATTTGTATATTGATTGAGTTGCAAGAATTTAATATGATCATTCGTATTATTCACTGGCCTTTCGAGATAGAGTAATGCGAAGTCATAATTCGGTGCTTTGTCCAACACTGTTGTATACATTGGGTGTACCACGCTCCGTTGTACATTGATCTCTTCTCCATCACCATCCACTGCAAAGTCAGGTCTGCCTACCACCACACGTATTTGTTTTGCAAATGTCCCATCTGCACAATGTGCCGCTGTTAGTATCACTTGTGGTGCGATTAAGGAACCTGCGCAAAAGTGTGATCCGGTTGTACCTCCGCTTCGAATTTGTCGTAGGGAGGTGTAGTATGTATACCGGCTGGTTGGGGCGATGGTACCCCCAATAATGCGTGTGGAGGTGCGACGATGACGTCGACTATGGTTGTTGTTGTTTTTGATGCCACCGCCGCGGAGGGAGGAGGCTAAACCTTCTCCTCCTTGTGCTACTACTACTAACGTTGTGAAATTGAAGCCGCCGATAATAGCTGCTAGGAGTAGGAAGTGATGCTGTATTGCCTGCAGCAACATCATTTTCGTTCTATGATGATATTGCAGCTAATAGTTATGAGGAATATGAAGATGCATTGAAGAACAGCTGTCGTGGGGTATGATGTCGCTCGTTGGGACACAAAACATACCAACATGCCTTAACAAGATCAGCAAAAACAAATAATATTGTCTTCCCCAAAGATTTTGCGCCAAATGGCACACATTATCGGTGGTACTTTTTCTCCTAAAAACGACGGCCAGTTCCCCCCAAAATCCAAGTGGCAAGAAAGAAGAAAAGCGGGAATTACCGAACCGAACTATCGCGGAAAGCGCTAGGAACAAATACGTTTGCAACATTTTTGTGCAAAGAGGTCGCATTTGTTTAGATACCAAAACTTATTATTTGCATGGAAAGTTCTTTGGGGGGCTTTCCCCCTTCTCGACATAGCACCGGAGCATGTGGTGTTTCAAAACGCATTTGTTCCATGTCCGAACGGTTCCACCGTTTTTCAAACAACGTCAAAAAAAATCTGCTCGGGTTGACGTGGAGCGGATCGGAGGGGAGAGGGAACGAGAAAAATGCCACATCTCCGTGTGATTTTTATGTGGCCGTTTTTGGTGGTTCTGCGAGGTCTATACGCGTTTAACGCTTTCGGGTACACCACTCGTTGTACACTTCGTGTTAAGTTGGTTTAGGTGCATGCAGCCTGACAACACTCCCTGGGTGGCTGCAGGTCTTATAAAATAATCAAGAATGATGATGAAGACCATGCTAGTAGTAGTAGCCTTCATCGGCTGCTTCACCCTCGTCATGCCAGTGTCAGCCGCCTCTGACAGCACTCTTCTTCTCCGCGGCAACCACCACCACCAAAGCAGCAAAAGACGAACAAGACGACGAACCCAAGGCCGTATTATCGGTGGCCAACCCGCCTCACCAACCCGTTACACCTACTTCACCTCCCTCCGTCGATCGACGTCCAATTCTCACTATTGCGGAGGGTCCTTAATTGCCCCCACGATCGTCCTTACCGCAGCACACTGTGGCAATACGGGTAGTTTACCCAATGTCGTTATTGGTCGGACGGACTTGACCGATACGACGTCGGGGGAAATGTTATCAGTCCTCCAAGAAGTGATCCACCCCCTGTCTGCCAAGGTCGTGCTATCCGACGGTGTTACTCAAGGTGCCGCACCCAATTATGACTTTATGATACTCGAACTCTCCCGTCCAGTGTCATTGCCCAATATCAAATACGTCAAAGTCAATCAATCTCTAGGAGATGCTGCCTTATCCAATAAGGCAGTCACCGTCATTGGACATGGATATACCTCCACCACCAATACACAGCTGTCCAATGTCTTAATGGAGGTGGAATTAACTGCCATTTCGAATGAACAATGTCGACTTAGTGTACCGCTGGATAACAGTCCATGGTCCATGTATGGGGATATGGTATCAGATCAAATGATGTGTGCGGCGGATGAGAATGAGGATAGTTGTCAGGGGGATAGTGGAGGACCGTTGGTTATTTTGGGAAATGATGAGAATGGGGGGGAGGATTTGGAGGTGGGGGTGGTTAGTTGGGGGTATGGATGTGCGGTTAGGTGAGTCTCTCTCTCTCCAAGAACTTCTTGTTGATTACACATTATATATGTAACATGCACACTCAACTGATTTCATGTCTCTCTTTTGAATTCATGCAGTGGTTATCCAGGAGTTTATTCACGTGTTTCCGAGGCATACGATTGGATTCGACAGGAGGTATGCGCTCGAAGTTCTCCCGGAACTGCTCCTGCCTACTTCAATTGTATACCCACCACCGCCATCCCATCCGAGTCACCGGTAACATCCACTTCTTCTTCTGGTGGACCGAAACCATCCACATCTATAACCACGGCAGCACCAACCACGTTACGAGTGCCGCCGCCAGCGCCATCCACACCTCGTGATGATACTACGACCAAACCAACGGCATCACCAACATCACGAATTACAACAGTATACACAAGAAGGCCAACTCCATCACCAACACCATTGAAGGCTACGCATGGGAGGAGAAAGGAGGAACCAGTGTGAGACACAGAGAGATAGAGAGAAAATTGAGTGCTTTTTCTTTGCTAAACAACAACAAAACAGACGCATATCATGTATTTGAAATAACATGACATGAATATTTGTATAATAAAATAGAGATAATAGGATTTAGAATGTCGAGAAGAAATCATCTTTCGTTTACACATAATCTATCTAAAGTACGGTCCTACAGTTTCAAATATTTCTCTCTCTCTCATTTACAACATCCATCATACTATATGGGGTCCCTTCAAAAAGGTGTGCAATGACATTTCCCTGTTCCATTAGTGGAAATGTAATTTCATGTTTCATTCTCTGCTTCGTGGCATTTACTGACCCCCACGTCATGTGTGGTGTTTGTCGGAGCCACTCGATGAGTGTGGTGGCACAATCCATACGTCGACCGTCTAAACCAACATCACAGAAGTAGTGTGGATGAGGAAGATTATGATGTGTTTTTTCCTCATTCCCTCCTTGTTCTTGCTGCTGCTGCTGCTGCCATTGCTTTGCCTTGTACATTATGAAAGATAGAGGTGCAGTTTGTGTAAACGAGGAGTATGTACCTGCCAGGACGGAATTACATCTGGTAAACAAATACATATCCAGAAACATGTCCTCCCAACCTTTCAAGCATTCGTCATTATCATGATACTTATGTGACCATGAAACACTTCCTCCTTCTTCGAAAAACCCTTGATCTGAGGACACGAATGGAATATGACAGGTGGCATTGGACGCAGCTTGCTGGAGTTTGTGTACAACCGATCCAGTGTCTGTACCAACATATACCATCAATGGCTTCTTGGTGAAGTAATGAGAATGATTGTCTTGGTAACCACACAAGAGGTGAACAACATTCTTGATCCAACCCTCCAAATCATTCATGCCCCTACCCTTCCTTTTGAAGTCTCCTGTTTCACCATTACCTGTCCGAACATGAAGGCCAAACACCGTATGCTCGTTGAATCGAGTATTCTCAAGAACGCGATGTATCCTTGTCTTGTGCTTGTGTTCAAATAAGAGCATTAGTTGATGATACATTTGGTAATCAGTTTGATCCTTTCCATAGAAATTCTGTTCATATAAATATCCTTCTGAAGGCCAGATCATGTATCTTGCAAGAGAATACCCAGGCACTTCATTGTTTAGATCGATTCCTCGTTTGGGTGATGTTGCTGTTCTATTGTTATCAAGTTTTAGGTTCGGCCATCCAGGAGGGAGAGGAGAAAATAGACTGCGATTTCGAAATAAATTATTATCCTCTCCAAAGAATGGAACATCCACCATGAGCTGCCCCTCACCAATCAAGTGATTGTAAATTGTAAAGATTGTCCCACCGCATACAGGATTCTCTGTTGGCCAAACTCTCGGAATTTGATATAGCATGGCGAGATGATATGCAGACGATAGACGACCCAACTGATGGCCGAGGCCACACATGGCCCGATACCGTAGCCATACAGGTTCCTCTGTCGAGGATAGGTTTAGCGATTGAAAACGCGCCTCTTGCAACCATCTCAAGTAAGCTTCATCGTCTAATACTGCAGAATGACCAGGTGAAAAAGTAACAGGAGAATTCTTGCTGGAACGATCACTTCTGTAGCGGTTGAGAGGAACCTGCAAATTCAACAGCGATGGAATGGCCAATATCATGATCGCATACGCAATCGACATGGATTTGGACGATGGAGAGCTATTTCGTGAGGATGACATTGTAGCAAGGAGAGAGGTTGCAATAAGGCAAATGAAGGAGGAGAAGGTTTGAAGCAATGGTATGGTAGTAAGATAGACGGTGCTGCTGGTCGAGATAAAGATGCTTCAGCGATATCCTTATTTTTCGCTTTTTCAAGCAACACTCGTGGTACCTGTTTCGACATCCTCAATCCTCATCCTATCGCCCCTCTCGATTCAAGAACATCGATGACAAAAGAAGTATCGTCCCACAGAACAACTCGCTGCCCCGACCCCCGACTGCCAAGGCATATCCAATAATATTATTATTTCATAGAAAAATAATGATGATCTCTTCACTTATTCATTTTTTTGCAACGCCCTCAACGACACAATAGCCAAATAATGATGATAATAAACAGATCCATCGCCGCAGCTTTTCCGCCAACTTAATCCTACTCTTAGGCTACATCTTTGCAGTATGGTTTCAAATATATCAATTTCACATGCGTGATCGTGAGATTATTGCCATAACTGTCTACTTCTCGGCGTTTTCACTCCTAGTTTTCTCGGGTATGCTTGAATTATCTGTGGATATATTTAGTTTTCGGACTGTAGGTCATGGGAGGTATAGCTGTTATAGTCCGACGTGGAATCGTATCATATCATTATTCTTCATTGCAATGGGGCTAATGGACATTGTGGCTTTTTGTTTTTGGATGCAGCTGGATTTTGATACAGAGGACGTAGTGCTCATATGTAGTGGATATTTACTTCTGATTATGACAATTTTGGTTTTGGTTTTTCAGATTAAAGATTCGATTGATGGCACGCCCGATAGGATTGATTTGGTTGCCAATGGGCTGATGTTTGTTTTTGCTATTTTGAATGTTGTGCAAAAGCATTTTGCGCATTATCGTTCGACGACTTATTCCGTTGACATGATGACCGAGCGGATGGAATTGGCTGTTGTCATATTGTTCCTCATCACCGCAGTGATGTATGTTTCAGCCGATTTAATTCGAATATATTCTAGCTGGAGTACCAAATTGCAATCTACACAATCGCTTACGCCCACACAATAAAGAAGCGTATAATAATATGACATGAAAGCGACGACACGTAATAGAGTGGAAAAATCGTGTCCGGAGAAAAGTGAGATAGAATGAGAAAAATTACTCTCTTCTCATATGACTGGTTCTGCTGATAGCCTGATGATTCGTGTCGTAAAGACCTGCATGCCTTATGCTATGTTGATTGATCGGCATAGGGATATACATGATGCAGCGCGTCCCTCACAGTAAGACACGTCATCGAACAACAATAATCATCAGCCGACATCTGAATTTGTAACTGTTTTGGAAATCTTGTGTCCTTGTGGAATCTTGGTAGAAAAACGAACGTGTGTATGTGTTGTGGAAAACATAATCAAAGTAATATGCATCCGAGTCATATACTAATACCAGCAGACACAAGACTCTAATTATATTCCTAACTGATGCACTAAATGTGGAAGCGAAGCATTTTTAATTCCGAATTGGTGTACATCTCTGAAATCAATTCGACCATCTGCCCTAACACGCAGCAATGCCCAAGCCTTGATATCTTCAACCTCGGTTACATTGAGCTTGTGTCCAAGTACTAGCCAATTCTTGAGCAAAATTTCCGAGGTCGTGAATGATGGCTTGCTCCTAAGAGCAAGAATAGCCTCTTTGTATCCTTCAACTTTACTGACATAAACTTTTGCTGCGAGTTGTCCTGCTGCTACTGCGAATCTGTCATTATAACCCCCATTGTTCGCCCCCGCCCAACGTGGAACAACTATATCGACATGATTGCCAAAACCAGAGCAAGGGATATCAACAGGACTCATCAAAAACGTGTCTGACCTAGCAAATACGTACACAATGTCATCGTTTGAATGATTGTTGTTGTGTCTCTGATGATATTGGAAGGCTTCGTTGAGCGAATTTCCTTGACGAAAGATATTTTGCAGTGTCTGGAAGGTGTAACTACGATGAAAGAAGGATGTGTCATTTTGTTCCAGCCAGGATAATTCCGATTCCTCAAACATGGATTGTAACGAAGTGGTCAACATTACGGTTATGTCTCCCTTATCCAATATGGCCCGAATTTCATCAGGCGACTCCAAAGTTGCATTAAATTCTTTATTTCTTCTGTTCGAGAAGGGCTTTTGATGCAGGTCTGAGTACATGTGCATATACACTTCAAATTCTATTCGTGGGTTTCTCATGATGATGTTTTGCATGTATGACTTCCAGACGAAACTAAATTGTTTTGGTACACCAAATAATATCAACGCTGCCCTGGTACAGTTGTTAGCAGCAACAGTAGGCAGGGGAGGAAGATGTGATGATTGGAGTTGGAGATTGTAGAGGTGGCTTTCCAGATCACGCGATGCTTTGTTATGGATTTTGACAGTGTACAATAATACGACAATTAAACCAACAATCGTGCACTTTCGCCCCAAACCCAAACCACAGTGGCACAACAACATGTTAATGTTATTTAAAGTTGAAGTTGGAGAAAAAGCAAGTGGTGCTGCGGATCTCTAAGGTCTGTGTCTGTGTTCCTGCTCTGTTCCTGCCCAATCTGTTTTGGCCGCAGTTGTTGCCCACGATAAGGGGTACTTAATTTAGTAAAATGTGGTGCCCATGCCCGATGCCAACCAGGAAAGCAATCATGTGACGTTGTGCCAAGGTATTACTACAAATTTCAGAACATTTGATTTTTCAAAAAAGAATCGATGGCAGCAGAAAAACTGGGACACGGAATCTTGCCCCCAAAAAAATCTCATCGAATTTGGTTTCCCAACCCACATTGCAAAGATGATGAAAAGTGGCCAAAATATCAGCGTGTAAACGACAGAATCTCAATACACACGTGAGCATAGACCTTGTAACGGGTATCGCCGAGGTGGGGCAAGCACTGCGGACCGATGCGGCTGTTATCAATTATAGGGTTAGGGTTAGGAGCGACGACAAGAGATATCACCTGATGCATCTACCCGTACATACTTACGTACCTATTTACACACACCCAAACAGCCAGCCAGCCGCCAGCCATCATATTACACTATTCGTAACTCTGACTCTATCTCCATACTCTCTATTAACATCATAATATTTGCGATCAATCACACTACCATCTTCCATTACTACCAATATACCACCACCCCATGTCCGGATGCGAAGGCCACAGCCACGATCACGACCACGCCGAGCCAGACGACACCTCCACCGCCCTCGGGACGTCCCTCCGCCCCTCCATAAACTTTGCTTCCGTAACCTGTCTTAATGAAACTACACCCAATTCTTGTCGTGACATTCTCAAATTATACGAGGAGCGTCAAACTCCTCATCCGTCGTTGATAAGTCAAGATGATCCCGATGAAGATCCAGAGTTGCTCTTGGTTGTTCCATTCAGTGAGGCGGTAACGATGAAGAGTATTTGTATTTTGAGTCATCATGGAAATCCAAACAATACTACTACAATAACAACGGCGGCACCACGAACGGTACGAATATACGTGGACCGTCCCAATCTTGACTTTGAAACTGTCCGTGAATTAGAACCTACCACCACAATCACACTAATGCCCCCCTCTCATCAATGGTCTACCGAACATTCCTCTGGGACGATTGATTACCCCCTTCGACCAGCAGGTCGATTCCAAAACATATCAGAAATAGCCCTGTACTTTTGTGATAATTATGATATGCCAATGGGATATGGTGCATCGAGTAACATGGAAGATTATGATGAGGATCGAGTGTCGACGGAGATTACATATGTGGGATTTAAAGGGAAGGGAACGAATATGAAACGTAAGGCGGTAGAGGCTGTTTATGAGACTAGAGGGATGAAGAAGGATCATAAAGTGCCTGGATCGGAATATTTTGGAATGGAGGGAGTTTAAAGTGTGTGTGTGTGTGTGTGTGTGTGTTGATACAGAGAGAGAGAAATTGAGGGGATGTAGGTATATATGTTTGGCTATCGCACCCTAAAATGAAATTTTGAAGCCATCGTACACGCAAGTAGTGATGTTCGCGAGAAACTGATTGGAGTTTCAAATCAAATGGTGGTGTAATCCTCGAGGAAAACAAAAACACTTTATAGCAGCAGCAGCCAGCAGTAGATCACCCTTCACCATTTCAATATGTGTGGCCTTGTTCCTTGACCTTGGATTCCAATTTAATCAATATAACAATTCCATTCATCAACTGCGGTTGATTTGCTGGGAAATACAACCTGCTCTGTCAAGAAGATAACGATTTCATATACACGTATAATGTCGAGGCGATAGTTTCTAGAATGATAGGTAGTGTGACAACGAAATCAAAAGGAACTTTTCTCTTCCAATCTCATGAGAAAAAGCTGTAGCGGTCCATACGATAACTCTTCTGTAATTGATAGAATCTTCGACTGGCTCTCGTTATGTGTTGATAATATACGGAAGAAGGACTCTTGACCACTCTCTCTCGGGTGAAGTGCTACATCTACATCATGAAGTCAGGATCCAGAACGAAAAACATGATCGCACCCAGCGCGTAGAAAAGAAAGTCCTGACTTTTCTGTTTTGGAATGTAAAGTTAGATACTTTGACCTTTTGTTTCTTACACCTTGTAATTCCGCACCAACATATAAACAAATATTCAATGATTGCAGCGCATCAGCCGCCACAATTCCGCTTTACAGCACACTTCTCTCTGCGGCCCTACCTCGTCTCTCCGCGTATCCTACTAAGAACTCATCATCAGCTATCTTGGAAGGAAGTTTATTTTGTCTAACTATTCGTTCCCACGGGGCGTTCGTCGAACATCTGGATGACGATCTACTCGAGCCGTTCCATCTTAGATCATGCGAACGGTTTCTGCAAAAGATGATAGAGAATAGCTGTTGAAAGTTCGTTTTACATTCTTGTATGCACTAATCAATCAGGAGGAAACGAGTGAATGGGGAATGGGTTGACAATAGAGGTGAAGCTTTTCAAGACATAGCCAGGAGTACCATACTTCTTTGGTACCATAGGTGAAGGTATGGTATCTTCTCCTGTCGCATCAAAATCCTCCGCAAGACTCAAACTGCTCCCTGCGCTAAAAAGGTGTCCTGCTCTCTCAACACGCACAAAACAAACACTTCACCGTATGGTATTCTTTGTTGATCATGAAAATCAATTATATTCTTGTACTCTCCCTTGGTGGCACTTCGGCCTCAGCCGAATCTCTCACTCGAATGTGAATAAAAGTCTGCACTCGTCCTCGTATTTCCACCTCGGCGGCACTAAAGCTGCCTCGATGGATGATGATGAGATGGCGATGGATGCAACTCTCACCGGAAATGAGTTCTGTAGTGTGCAAGTTGTTGTTGTTGTTGTTGATGATGATGATGATGATGAATTGGTCAGGATGGTCATTGACGAAAATCCCCCCCAAGAGCAGGGTATCCATCCAGAGTGGGGAGACCGTGTGGGCTGGAATCGCAAAGAAGATACCTACAACATCGACCATGACAACGAAGGTCCTGCTGACAAAACGGACAAGAACGAAGATGCCAAAGCAGCAGTTGTTCAGGTCGACAACGAGGAAGACGGGGTACAAGAACTTGACGAGCTGCGCGAACTTCTTACTAACGAAAAGAATATGAACGAGGCCGTAATGGCTAGGCTCGCCGAGTTGGAGAATTCGTTTGATATCAGATTACGTTTGGTATATATCTATATCTGCTACGCTGCACTGCATGTATGCGCTGTGGTCCACGCTTTGGCCTTTGTGGCCCACGCTTTGAATATCTGCGCAACGGACGAATCGCTTAATTGAAGAATTCATTTCAATTGCTCTTTCCTCTCCGCTGTTGCGTGGAGTTGTTTGTAAATGAGTTTCTAAGCATAATTTTTTGTTCTTCCATGTATTAGAAAGTATCTACTCGAAGGACTTGTCAAGAGATCTTTTCTATTATCCTCCTCTTTACCTATGAACTTATCCTTGTGATACAAATTACTGACTCATCGCTTGTTCTCTTTTGCGGCGGTGTTGTAAGTAATGGTCACAGCAAAATCACTTCATTGAAAGAGACTCCTTTCACCAAAATTCAAATGTTCTTTGAACCATGGACGTGCATACATCTGATAAAGAACTTTTCGAACAACTCCTCCTCCTCCTCCTTTTCTTCCTCCATTTGCGTTATCTTCGTCGTGTTCCTCCTCCTCCTCCTTCTTCTTCTTCTTCTTCTTCTTGTCTCCTACCACAGATGCAGATGATATTGATACAACCGATGATAACGACGACGAAAGATTGGCAGTACCCCGATGACAAACTCGATAATCATACAATAATACATCCCCCTTTCCGATAACAGCTGGAACAGCCCTATCAACCATGGTAGTAGTATCCACATTATTTGGATCCATCATTTGATGATGTGACCCTACAATAAATTCAGTTGGTCCTAATACCAAACATTCCTCAACATCATGCAATCCAACAAAGATATTGATAGCATAACTCGGTAGAGATTGGTTTATCTCAGTATTACCAAAGAGTGGACTACCATCGGTATGCCATGGTTGGGAATGTGATCCTGGAAAACTAAATATCCAACCAGAGTAAACTAATGATGGGGGTTCTGCACCATGTAGGATGGATGATGCTAAATTTTCAGTGAGGTGAAGTAGTGATGATGGAAGTTTGGTTGTAGTTGTAGTAGTTGTTGTCGTTGTTGTTGCAGTACTGTTGTCATCATTATCGTCGTATCGAACATCCATTCTGCCCTTACACCGCACTGCCAACTCCTTGTACACAAATGTTTCCTTGTCCGCAACTTCTGAATTGTAAGGTATCGTCTTCAAATCCAATACATTACACACACGACGTTGCGTATCATCCGCCATATTGGCAATTGTGAACACATCTTGTTCTGACATTGCATTACGTAGGATAACGAGACCATGATGTTTCATTAGACTACGAACATCGGCGTATAGTTCATCGTCGTGGTGATAATCTTGTGTAGATATTGTGAATTGATCAAGAATGGGATGTTGAGATTGAGTTTTTCTACGGTGGAGTGTTTGTTGGGGTGTCTCTGGTGCTTTTTCGGAGGGTTTTTCTTGATGGCATCGGTTGGTCAAGGTCGTTTCTTGCGAGACTCGTCGGTGGCTACTGGTACTGGTATTATGGGTTTACTGAAGAGGAGGTCATTGTTGTTAGTAGTAGAAGAAGAGCCAAATATCGACTCTGTGAGGTTCATGATGAGATAAGAGATAAAATATATTAATAGCTGAGTGATGAGCAATATAATAGAGCATCACTGAAATTAGTGTGCAGTATTGTGTTTTCCTATTGAGCGTTTCCCGCGTCGATGAATGATATTATGAGGTATCCATCTCTGTTTTTTTACCGCCATTCCTTTGTGGCGGGAAGGGTGGCGGCTTCTTTAATTGTATTAATTCCTATGTTAGGGTAAATTTTGACTCCTTTTCTGTTCGGTAATCGGTAATGCTATGGTGCCACTGACGTTCCTTTGACCATAGCACCAGTAGGCTCCATCCACCTCTATAGTCCACCTCTCATTTACATCATCTTCTACTACCTACCTCCTTCTCGGCTTCCATCTTTAGGACGTTACAATACTAAAGAACGATGACTGCAGCACATCCTTCCAGATTTCCCAAAAGTGTATACATCGTTGGAAGTATTCTAATAATGAACTCGCTATTTTTGATATCTTCGGGGAGTTTTCGCTTACAGGCAGCTAGCAGCATCGATAATGATAACTTTAGCCTGGCACGAAAGCATTCCTTTGGGTTCTTTGATGATATAACAAATGATAATTGGAGACGTTTGCAAACTATGGTGGCAGAACACTGGAATCATAAGTATCCAGAAAAGCCTCTAACACATCACCCCGCATGGGAGAAAACAGGTCATGGAAATAAATGGATAACTAGTCACCCTGCATGGTATCAAACGAATTTTGAACCCAACTTTAGTTGTCAGTTTGAGATGCGTGTGGGTGCAACTGGTACAGTGTCACGGGGGAATGGTGATGGACCCAAATGGGTGTGTGACCCGCATAGAATCAAACGACTGGCAGCTGAGCGCAAGGCCAAAGATCCAACTCATCCCGGGTGTGTGATTTACTCGATCGGGTCGAATGGAGATTTCAGTTATGAAAAAGGAATGGAAGAGATACTTGGTCCAGGCACTTGTGAATATCATATCTTTGACATGGGAGACTTTGAGAGGACGATGAAGGCGCAGAATATTTCAAGAGCGTATTTTCACAGATGGGGGTTGATGAAGCAAGGTAACGTTGAGAATACACAACCTGGAGCCGAGTTTTACGGAATGAAAGATACTGTGAAACTGCTTGGGCATGAAAATTTGGATGTGATCGATGTTTTCAAGATCGATTGTGAAAAGTGTGAGTGGCGGACGTACAGGGACTGGCTTCTTCCTGGGTTGCCGTCGTTGCAACAAATTCTGGTCGAAATCCACTCTGGTGACCTTGCTAATTTTCCTGATGATGACATTACTCCAGAGATTCCTTTCTTTGAATTTCTGGAAGAAGCAGGTTATGTGAGGTATCACAAGGAGCCAAATATTCAGTATAACGATGGATCGTGTGAAGAATATGCTTTTTTGAAGCTTGATAAGGAGTTCTTTGAACCACGAAAGAAGGTATTGGCAGAGAGGAACATCACTCGGGTTGATATTTAAGTGTGGATGATGATACTGGAAACATTAGGATAGGTTTAGCATACGATACTGGGAACATTCAGATAGGGTTAGCACACTTAAGCATAAGCTGTTGTGTAGCTTGAATTATAACCACCATGCCTTCTGTCTACAACAAAAACAAACAAAAGAAGGATTACGTCCCCGAATTCGAGTTGGACCCTGCTAACATCATCGCGGGGGGGGGAAGGAGGGAGGGTGCGAAACAGCCTGGTGATGATCGTGACACTGACACCCAAGATGTTTCCAAAAAACCCCGCCGCTCCGTTGCAAAGAAAGCCAACACCAACCAAACACCGGAGGGACAACGCAAACTCAACGCTGCGACCATGGCCGACGGGAAGGCGCCTCTCATCGAGGGAATGGGAAAGGAACTTACTCATGCCGCCTCGGCGTCAGGAAATCCCCTGAGGAAGGTCCTCGCCAAGACCGGTGGAAATCTCATTGATCCAACATCCGACTCTGACATGGAGGGAAACGATGGGGCAGTTGGATCGCAGGAGGATAGCAACATGGAGGATTTGGATGCAGGGGGGGGGGCACTAAAAACCACGGAGGGGAGGAGAGTCGGCGACACTGCCGTGACCAAGGGGGAGGAAAAAATGGATGAAGAAAGTAATGAGGAGGGCAAGGAGGAGAAAAAGGCACTAGTAGTAGACTCAAGTGACGAGGAGAGTAGTAATGGCGATAGTGAAGGAGGTGAGAATGAACATGGCTCTCTGAAACGGGCTGGGGGGAGGATCTCAAGCGTTTCGGAACAAGCGTACACTACTCGTTTCCGTGTGGAAAAACTCCCAGAACAAGCGTGCATGGAAGCCCAAATCCCAGTCAGTTCCGACTGGGGGGAGCAAGTCCACCACCAACACATCTACTCCTGGAAGTGGTGTTGGGTTTGCGGCGGACACTGATTTCAGTATAGGGGGAAGAAAGTTACTAGGATTAAAAAGAGGACTCCCGAAGGACAGAAAAAGCTCGTCCCCAACCATGTCACGGTTATGAAGGTTACTCTTCGCTCAAAGAGGGGAGCGACGGACTTTCAAGAAGGTTTCATGTCCATGGTTGACACCATCCTTTTCGAGGTGCTGAAGGCCAAAGATCAGGATATTGCCGTGGTGGACAAGTACGGCGAGCAAAAAATGTACTTTTCTATGCAGCCTGGGTGGAAAACAGACACACAGGCTTTTCTGGACAACGTGATCGAACTGGAGGGGGATCCTGTTGGGTCTTTCAGGGGGGCGCCGCCCAAAGCTGGAAAAGGTCGCCTTTTCAAGTTTTCTATCAAGTTGGCCACTATGGAGGAACCGTCAAAGTTGCTTCAAGCTACTGCTCTTCAGCTCCAACGCCTCGATGCTACCGTGGAGAAGAAGAAGATCCAGGCCTTGAAGACATCACGGGCTGTCTCCCTTCTGGGATGTCCTCTAAATCTGTATGACCAGGGGAGGACGGAACTTATTCGGAAGATGTTGGAAGTTGGTGGTCAGGTAATGGTGTCCAAACATCCTGCTAAATACCCCTCATGGCAGTATGGGCCGGATGCCATCCCTGAATTCGCTGATTACGAGGATTACTTGGAAAACACTCCCTTTGTGCCTAGGGAGGCTGATGAAAAGGTCTCTTCGTGGCAGAAGAAGGTAATCATTGTGGAATGCAACGAAGGAGACGAGGAGGAAATACTTACTCGTCTTAATTACTGCCTGAAGAGCGGGTTAATGCGAAAGTATTTGGGGGAAAATTGTTTTGTGGTGAAGAATCCTGGTTATGGTGCAAGCAGGGCGGAAAAGACTTTACTCGGCGACTCTGCGGCACTGTCGGGCTCCTACGTGCTTTCAGTTGGAAGGGTCGTACTTCGTGACTTGGTGGAGGTGGATACAGTTCACAGCTTGGAACTGATGGAGGAGGATGATGAAGGGGAAGTGGATTCAAGAGTCGTTCGTCGCACCTTGAGAGAGATTATCCAGGGGATGAAGGAGAACGGCATACGCGTCTCCCAGGTTCTCTGTCATGATGCCAATGGTGCAGTCGAGATGGTATACCCTAATTGCGTTGAAGGCAGAGCTACGGAATTGGCTGGTAATTTTGCGGCGGAACTTCGTTTCTACATGCAAAAGAGGGGAGTGACAGAATCGAGTACACTCGATATCATCAAACTCTGTTTTAACTCCAGTGGATATGCGGACGCTGTGGGTGCTCAATTGGACAGGGCTGGGAAGGTCATTAATCCCAGGCAAGCCGTGATGAGACAGGGCATGGACGCGATCGAAAGATGCCCATGGGTGGATACGACGAAGGGGTTAACCAAGCATGAGATGCGCGACAGGGAGGCCAAGGCGATGGCACAGAGGGCTGTGATAGGAACTGATGATCCACATGCCTTCAACTTCCGTGAGCCCATCCCAACCTCTGTTGAAGATGACCGCTCCTATTCGTCTTCGGTGGTGACTGAGAGCAAATCCCTTGCGGAATTCTCTACCTTCGAGATGGAGAGGGGCGACACTGTCTACCATTGTGAAGCTCCTACCAAGACTGCAGCGACAGAGAACGAGGACTGGGAAGGATTTGGGGAGGATGAGGACTGGACAACTGATGAGGTGGGCGTCGCCGGATTCATTGACATGAGCCTACTTACTACGACGGGGGAGGAGGAGTACTCCGACATGGAGGATGAAAGGGGAAGGGAAGGGCAGAAAAATTTGCGAGGTGGCGTGTTGCATTACGGGGCTACACCCACCAAACCGACTTTGGAATAGATCGCCAGGATGGATGCTCGAGCTCACAAATTGGGGGCAGAGCTAGCTTCGGTCGTGGCTGAGCGAGATAAGGCATTGGAACGGGAGCAGGAGGTGCTCTCTCGCAACGCCACAGCTCCAGAGAAGGAAGAGCAGCCAGTCGACGAGACTTTTACCGGTTTAGCGTCAGCTACAGCCGTCATTGCACCAGGAGGGGCCACGAAGATGCCCCCCCCCGCGGATAGCGCAGTGCAAGGAGGCGGTGCTTCGGCAGTAGC
>JALLBJ010000522.1:0-18695 GCA_036940105.1 Skeletonema potamos | reverse complement strand
ATTAGCATCGCCTCCACTCGTTTGTGTTAACAACCATGAATATAATATAATAAAAACCAATTAGTATATACCAAAAGCAGTGTACTTTAGAAGGGTATAGCAAAGTGGTCATTATCCGAAATGTCAGAAAGCAACAGACATTTACCCTCAGCATATAATAAAAAATAGTGCTGTCTATTGTAACTTGTTAACTCGCTCCTCTTCCAATAAAACCATATTGCAATCTTGTGGTGAAAAATAAGGCATCGAATCTACGCATGGGCAGTGGACGGCGGCGCTCCTCATTTTTCTTCGTACAACAAAAAAATGTGGTCATCCTCCTACGCTCTCGGGATTTTTTTCCTCGTCTTAGTCTCTTTCCTATGGACGATCTGCAGCATGGTAGTGCAGCATCTATATCATGATATGAAGTTCGATTCACCATTCTTAATAGTGTACATTGGAACGAGTCTTTTCTCGGTGTTCTTGCCGATACGTTTGGGATATGAACGATTTGGTCACCTCCTGCACAGGATACAATGTTGCTGTAAGAATCAAAATAATCACCATCGTGATAGAAAAGAGATAGCGATAATACCTTGGAGAAATTACCCAGCAACGGCATCATCATCTTCTGCCAGTTTGGATGATCGAGATGTAAATCCCACTGCCAGTGATGCACAAGAATTAATACAGTCACCTCCAGATAATGACAATTACAATGGAATCAACAGCAATGATAGTAGCGATTCAATAGAATTAACAAGCTATCTGGATGAATCGACATCTGCCGAAGCATCGGCACTGGGTATACTTGATGACTACTCATTCAATAATGAATTCTGTATTCAGCATTATGAACCAACGCGTCCCGAATCAACAAGGCAAAATAATAATAGTGATTCATCACAAAACACAAGCAACAATTATTCGAGTTATCTTCTATCTCATCGAGATCACATATCCATGGCATCTCAAGTCGCGCCAATATGGTTCATATCGAATTACTTTTATGCAATGTCATTGGAATGGACATCGATAGCGAGTAGCACAGTTTTGGCATCGATGGGGTCAATCTTTGCTTTTGCATTTGCGACTTGCTCTAAATTTGGTGATGAAAAGGCAACAAAAGGCAAAGTCACCGGAGTACTGTTGTGCTTTTTAGGTGGAGTTGCAACAACATATACAGATGTGGGCAGTAAGCGATATCTGAGGCATTCTGGTGGAAATTTCCATGTTTCTAATTTAGATTCATCAACGAGATCTTTCTTGGGAGATCTTTGTGGTCTAATATCCGCCGTTGGTTATGGTGCCTACACATGCTTACTTCGCTACTTGTGTCCCAAAGATGAAGATAGAATGTCTATGCAATTGTTGTTTGGTTATATTGGTCTTTTAAATATGGTGGTATTGCTGCCTGTAACGGTATGGGTGATTGTATCATCGAATCATGACGACGGAAGTGAAAGTATTGAGACGGTACAGCCTTCTGATTGGGAATATCCAGATCCAGATTATGCTCAAGACACCACATCACACACCTTGACAATGCCCATTTTCTTATTCTTACTGTTGAAGGGCTTACTGGACAACGTGCTCTCTGACTATCTTTGGGCACGGGCCGTAATTTTGACATCTGCAACAGTAGCATCTGTTGGAGTAGGATTGACAATACCCATGGCATTTGTAGCTGATTGGTTCATGGGAAATTACAATGCATCTAAGGGTGGTGAAGTCTGTGGTGCAATACTGGTACTTGTTGGCTTTGTATTTGTCAATATAGATGGTTTTGGCAAGAGTGATGATAATAATATGGAGCAGCAGGAAGAGTACGATGATGATGTAAACGATGCTGAGAGTGTTGAAGATATTAATGTAATACTATAAACGAAACTGTAATTATCAGTATAACAGCATCATAAACGAGAATGTGGTTGCAGCGGTGCAAACTCTGCAGCTTCTCCAGCTCTGCTTGTCATCATGAACGATTTAACCAAGTCGTCAGACATTAATGCCGAGGAATTCATCACCGCCACATGATCTAAACCCTCCCTGACAGTATGATCACGTGAGTAGTTTAAGGATGATTTGGTGACTGTCACGGCAACAGGCGAATTCACAATAATTTTGGAAATGATTTGGTTGACTTCGTCGAAAAGTTGACTTTCACTGTTGGATATTCGACTTACAAATCCTATTTTGAGTGCATCTTCTGAAGTGAAATCATCCCCAGTGAGACAGAGCTCCTTAACAAACGAGCCAAATCCAACCAATTTTGGAAATCGTTGCAGAGTACCTACATCTGCAGCTAATCCCAACCGTACCTCTCGGATGCTAAATACTGTATTTGGACTACAGATACGAACATCGGCACAACACGCCAAGTCTACACCGGCACCGACGCATGCACCATGAATTGCTGCCACAACTGGCACTGGACAATCTTCCACTGCAGTGAAGGCCGCTTGCATTTGTGATATTTGCGGTTTGAATGCCAACACCTTGCGTGATGTATCTATTGATGATTCATCATCATCGTGATCATTATTTTTATCATTTGGTGATATTGCAGCAAAAAACTTGTCATCAGTGACATCTATGCCACCACAAAACCCCTTGCCACTCCCCGAAAGCAACACACATCGAGTTCCATCACCAATAGTACCAATTTGACGGAATGCCTCTCCGATTTCATGCCACATTTGTGCGTTGATGGCGTTTCGCTTGCGAGGTCGATTTAGTTGTACGTGGGTGACGTGTGGCAAGGATTGGTGGTATGCTATGGATAGATGCGAGAATGTGCCATCCAGCGGATGATGCTTTTTTGAGACAGCAACAACACCACCGCTAATGCTGCTGCTGCTGCTCATGATTTATATTGGATGATGAAATGTAGTTTGCATCGAATAATGATGCAGCAGTGTGATTGTGATATTTTGCCTTTTTATGTAGTGGCATTTGTGAAATTAGCGAGAGTTGAGCGAAGGTACAATTCAAAACTAAAATCTCATCGGCAAACGGCAAAATATGTTGTTCCATGATAAATGTGAAGTTGTTCTATCGTAGGCAGAATAATGTCCTCCTATGCACCGCAAACGCCCAGCCCGACCAAAAGGTCAAAGTCAAGGTCGAGAATATCGCATCTACTAAGAGGCGGCGGCTCCTACTCGCTCGACAGCACCACAACACCAAGTCGGCAGTCAACCGACGCCAATAGCAACATACCAGAATCACCCATGTTACTAAACGCTTTGAAAATAGCCGCCCGACGTGGCGCCAGTGTTGATTCCATCGACGAGCTTTCCGAGGAGGGCTTTTCGCCGATACCAATGTCACCCTCGGATGAGAGGCCAATCATGATGATCAATAGGAGCAGCAGCGGCGGCAGTAGTAGTGAACACTCACTAGCCTCATCCTACGCGAACTCGATTGAGGCCATGGCGGCATCAGTAGAAGCGGCGGCGACGAATCGTCAGCGTCCCAGAAAGAGTCCAAAGAAAAGCCCCGCTAAAAAGAGTAGTAATAATAAAAATGGTACTGGGAATACTAGTAGTCGACAGCAGCCACCACACTACGAACAGCTTCCGTATCAAACGACGAAGAGACAATTGTTTTCTCCTACCAACAAAAAGAGGAGGGCGGTAGTAGTATCGAAGATTACTATTGGTCATTTAGTTGCAATTGCCATCTTGGTGCCGTTTATAATGATGGAAGCTTTCTTATCGGTGCTTGTGTTTACCTACTACCATAATGGCATTAGGATGAACAATCGTGGTGAAGGATTATTGGTCGCGAACGATGATGATGATAATAATAATTCTGCTGCCGAGATTTACCTTGAAGAGGATCATATACTAGTCCCCCCATCAACGAATGAGGCGGGGAGTGGTGGTGTCCCTTATCATCATCAAGCTGCTATTGACAATGAGATTGAAAATGATGATCAAGAAGTGGGTGATGACTTAAAGTCACTTAGTGTAGCAATGCAGTCCATGTTGAAGCACGCTTTAGCGCAGTTAAATGATGCATCCGACAAGGATGGCAAAGAGGTGGTGAAGACTCTCTGTCTCACGGTTTGGAATCGTGGGGTTGAAGCTCTCACTTTGCCAAATAATAATGATGATGACAACGAAACTCTGAGAGCGTTGGCAATGGATGCCCAACGCTGTCTTGGTGGAGTTGAGTTAGCATTCCTTTCGAGAGATGTGAACGTTGACAGTGTAACGAATGCAAGGGTAATCTTTGAGAGCTTATCCGACGTCGACCCGTACAATGCAAGTGTGAGAGCTGGGCTGGGCACGTCTCTCTTAATCTTGGGTGTTATGCAGGAAGAGGAATCGTTGCTGAAATTGGCCATGTTTCACTTGAAGGCCGCGTATTCTTTGTGCCAAAAGGGTGCAGCAGACGTTCAACTGCAATCATTATTCCAGAGTGATGCATCTGCCATGAGCGCCGCCATTCTTCACAATTTGGCTCTCGCCAACATCTCCTTGGGCGATGATATTTCTTCAGTGTCCCTTTTGTTGCGAGCTGCAGCAATGCGGCGGGAGCGCTCGGGTCAGTCTGCTCATTTGTTTTGGAACTCCCCTGATGAGGTTTTGTTGACTATTGAGCAACAGGCCGTTCTTTTGGGTGCTAGGAGGACGAGAAGCCAGAAGAAAAAGAAGTCAAAAGTTCCTTTCCTTTCGAATAGATTTGTTGTCGATGAAACAAGTGCTTGAGAGGACACAATTGAGCGTTTGAGAATGACCACGACGTTTAGATATTTGTAAATTTAACTCTCCTATGGTATCATAAGCAACTTTTAGCAACTAACATGAAATGGTGTCTAAAACCTAAACCTCAAGCTCCTTTTGCATCAAGGGAGTCAGGTATTCAGCAATTTGAAGGGCACTTATGGCAATATCAATTGTGGCAATATCCTGAGCTGCCTCGCCTGTGGCACATAATTTGGCTACGCGTTCCTTGACCGTAGCATAGTCAGGGTCTTGGCTGAAGAAGTAAGGCATCGCACCAGGGTACTTGGCCTCGAGCACTGATACGTTGGCTTTGTCTTCGTCATCTGGCATACAGTGTCTGAAAATTTCGTTGCCATCGGCATCACAAACCATGGCGTAAGAAGTGGCACCTCCACAACGATCGGCTTGGACGGAAACTTGTTTGCCTGTCTTCGTCTTTATTGTGAATTTGACCTTGTCAAAGTCGGTGAATTCCTTGCCTGATGGACCAGGAAGAGTCTGCATCGATGAAAATTCCTTGTCTACATCGACAGATTCAATATTGTCTACAGTTACGTCATAGAATGATGCAAGCAGGGCTAGCTCATGGATTGCCATGTTCTTGAGCATGCCCTCTGCATTTCTTTCAAAGCATTCTCCAAGACTGCTTTCATTGTTCTCATATGTGTTGTTGGATACGAATGTAACGTGTGAGCCTTCTGTGGATGCAGCAAACTCTCGTGCGTTCCTCACATATTTGCAAACATTCTTGTTGTAGCCCATACAAATCTCGACATTGGCGGCGGCAGCTTGCTTCTTCATACTTTCCAACTCAGCGACGGTAGTTGCGCCAGGTTTCTCCAGATAAATGACCGAACATCCAGCAGCAATGGCTTCTCCAAGGAGGCTAGGGTTGTCTATGGTGCGACCTGAAATAAGTGCAAGACGGTTCACCCCCTCTGTGACGGGAGGGACGTCAGCGAGAGAGGTGTAGAAGCCAACTTGGTTCTCGGCTATTGCTTTAGACTTGAACTCTCCAAATTCAGCACCACCCGGCCCAGTTGCACCGGGTCCGAGAAACCATGGCTCCACGATGTGACAAAGTTTAGCTGAAGGGCACTCATTTGCGAGCATTTGAACTGCATGGTACCACCCCATGCCTCTGTATTCGTAATTCGCCGATAGAACACAATATGTATATGAGACAAAAATGAATCAAAAATCGAACACACAAAACAAGTCAAAAGAACTTACCGGAGCGGGCAGCCACAGCCAACGAGGATGACCTCGGCTTGGTTAGGTGAAGGAGCTGCTATTTGTACCATTCTGAACTTTGTGAACTCTTCGGTGGATTTTGTTTTATGTTGTTGTTTGGTAGTATTCTATCGGAGGCCGCTGCTCGGGATGCTTCGGGATGTGCCGGGAGGGATCGGAGGTCGCTTTGCCGCGAAGCCGGAAGAAGATGAGAACAGTTCAATCTATCCGAACATTAACTTTTCGTCTGTCCACATTTATTAAGTATTTCCCTTAGAACTATCTAAATTTAGTCAAACAGACGATGAAACCAAATTTCGCTTCTGGCACTGCTGTCCACAGGCGCATCCCATACCTACAATACCTACTTTGGCATGGACACTGCATGAATGAGGTGACATGACGAGGTTGTATAAGAGAAAAGTAATTTTACTGCACTTAAAGATCTCGTACAGAATTTATGTATTCACGATATACGTGAGCAAGAGAATCTTCTTTGCATGTTGGTTTCTCTACCAACTCCAACTGTCGACGCAATCTCTCAGCAAGTACAATTCGATCTTCAGTCTTTTCTCGTTTGGTCCCGTGCCTACCACGACGCTTGCCCCATCTTATTAAGAGCTTCTCTTGTTCGTCGGATGACAGGTCCTCCCATGGTGTTGTAAATATTGATGATGAAGACGACCGTTGTGATGTCAGTAACGGCTCAGATTCATGGTCTTCGTTTTGTTGTAAAGTTAAGGAGGACAATGACCACGCCAAAGAAGATGACAATGAGCCGTGACGTTGGACGTTTTCCTCTTCTACACTACTTTTGCGCAACGCGAGTAATAATTCTTTCCACTCTGCTTTCTGGACTCTAAGCTCTTCGGTCAGAGTACTACGCTTCCTCAATGAACATTTTTTTCTCAAGGATGATTCAATTGAGAGGATCTCACCGGACAAGCAGAACAATTTTTGCATTGTAGTGATTGGACTGGGTATTGGAATATCGCCTATGTCTATTTCTTCAGCTGTTGATGCATGTTCTTGCTGGTACAGCCACTCGCGTAACGCCTCTTCTAAATCTTCTAGGAATCTTTGGGGAGCTATTATTTCAACAGTTGGTGATGATGATTCAGCTGTGTCGTCAATAACATCATTATTTGTGTGGTTTGACTGAAAATCTACACAATCGGTCTCGTTGTTTCCCCCTTCCTCTGCCTCTGATTCTTGATGCAATTGCAAATATTGTTTCTTCCGTGCAGCACGTGATTTCTTTCTGCCACCTTTGCCTCGCATTCCTCTTCCACCTCCCCTAAGAGCAGTATCATCACCATCACATGCAATTTTGCGCAGAATTGAGTTGAACGGCGTAGAATCTGATAAGCGGGCTGCAGATCGACATCTCCAAGCCAATTCTTGATCTGCTGTGATGACAACTACATGTTGAGTTGAACATGAAGATAACAGCCATCTGACATCTCTTGCAATGATGTCATCTGCCTTTACAAGCGGTCCTGCAAATGATACGCACAGTGCTGCATTTGTTTGGTTGTAACCATCATGATGTAGCAAGTGGGCACTGCTCTTACTGCCGTGATCTACCACAGCAAGTGTTCGTCCAAATGCATTGTTTCGTCGTGACGCCCAAAGTACCAATCTATCTAGAAAATCGCAATGACCTAACTCGAATGAAGTCTTCCCCCTCACGTTTTCCACGTCTATTACGATGGCAATGTCCTCCTTTTGTGTTAGATCAAGTATCCTTTCAGTGATGGCCGGCTTGGAAGTGTCGGATGATTGTGATGATTCCAGAGCAATATTTGGATTTATTGAGTTGAGAGTTTGAGTTGGGCAATAATGGCAACTTCTTGTTGCTGAACGACAGCTATATTCGGTGAATGCCTCGACGTAGAGTATAAAGAAGGACAACAGATGAATGATTAGTAATCTATCCATGCTGGGCGATCGATGTATGCTAAACATGTTAACATCTCACCAAACATCATGCTCAATAGCTTTCAGTATGGTAGCTACTGAAGCTTACGGAAGGCGGAAAGTAGCGTCTGTCTGTCGACATCTTCACGTATTGTCGGCGTGATAAGAATCGATACTGATGGTGCTATGAATGGAGCAATAGGCAAGCGGAGCCAGAGCAGTCGATCGTTACTTACAACACGAGATGGTGATAGAAATGATGAGGTATATCAGGGGAGGAGTCATGGCTCTTAACGTATGCATAATAGTCATGATGGTATCGGCAGTGACATCATTTGTCACGCCGATGACATCGACATCAATCAGTGCCGGCGGAGTGATAGCAGAGAGTCGTTCCTACACAAAAGGCGGTGTGACATTATCAGCCACAGTTGATGCAGCAGTTGAATCGAAGAAGTCCAGTTTCAAATTTCACAATTACAACAAGCCAATTGTTTTATTGGGCCTTTCATCAAGTGGGGGGAATGAACTACAACGATTGGCACTGTCATTAAGTGCGTCACTGGTTGGAAACAATCCTCAGAAAATGCAAAGTACGTTAGAAAAATTAGAAAGAAGCCAGGGTGCACTGTTGGTTGCTGAAGATGACGATGATGAGGATAATCTTGCTGAAAGTGAAAAAAACGATAAACAAGTGGCTGGAATCTCCCTCTCGGCTGTTGGTCTTGATGATGAAGGGCCATTTGTACTTGATGCTGGTCTCATTGGAGAACTTATCCGTGAGAAGACTCTCTCGTTAACGTCTGGAGTTCTTGTTTTGGACTTTAACCATCCGGCATTTCACACCAAGGAGTTTGAGGTTGATTTGATCCGTGCTCTGTCTTCGGTGGCCATGCAGCTTTACGAAGAATTGGGGTTGTTATCGGTATATGTCAATGTGCAACCTGACAATGGAGGTAGTGGTATGAGTGATGAAGCAAAGGAAAGGAAGGGTATGATTGAAAAGGATGTTTTGATTCCTTTCTCGGACTATGAAATATGTGTCAAGAATGAAGGTACTGCAGACGACTCGTCTTGGGACAATGTTGAATGGGAGTTACAACGAATGGTAGGACGAGCTCTTCTCCCTCCTCCTGTGGTCGGTGGAACAGGTGCAAATAGTGCTGATCTTATGATGGGTCTAAATACTTTCTTCTTGAGTCTATCATTCCCACATGTGGAGGATGCTTCGCCCTTTATTGAACAAATGTGCCAAGATGTGGATTCGATGGAATATCGTGTGGATCTGTTACAGGCAGCCAAAGATTATATGGCAAAGGCGAGTAGTGGTGACGATTCTTGCGATGACAAAGATCCTAGGTTTGATGTTTTGTATCAACAACAACGCCTCCGTTACATGTGCCGACCCTTTGCGCGAAGAGCCCCAGCGTTGCCCTTTGCTGGGTCTGGTATTATTGATGACGCACTTCCGATCGTTTACACTGTCCGTACTGCACATCAAGCAGGAACTTGGCCTGATGACGAAGTTGGTATTAAGCACATGTTTGATTTATTGGAGTTGGGATTGCGCAGTGGGGTTGAAGTATTGGATGTCGAGAGTGCGTGGGATGCAAAACTGACTGACAAATTACTGAAGAAAGCTAAGAATCGCCACACGTCTCTAATCTTAGGAAGTCACCATGTTGTGGGAGAGGAGGTATCCATGGATGAAGCTATTGAGTTGTACAGGCAATGCCGAATGGGTGGTCGTGCGCACGGAGCAAAGGTTGTGCTGAGTATCAACGGCAACGATAATGACGAAGACCAGTTAGCTTACAAAGCTTCCCTAGCAGCAGCGAAGATGGACAAGCCTGAAATTCCAAACATCGGTCTCGTTCTTGGAGAAGCTGGATCCTATTCTCGCATCCTCAATCCACGTTTCACTCCTGTCACGCATGAAACTCTGCCATTCAAGGCAGCACCAGGTCAACTTACAGCGGCAGAAATTATGGCAGGTCGATTGCTTACAGGGCAGGTTCCTACGGAACGATATGCAATTCTGGGACACAACATTGCATACAGTGTAAGTCCTCAGATGCAGGGTAGTGCATTTGCTGCAGTGAAGTTGCCACACACTTACACTCGAGCTGATGTGGCAACTGTAGAAGAATTCGTCGAAGGACCAATTTGGAACGATGATAACTTTGGAGGGTGCTCGGTCACTATCCCGCACAAGTCGAACATTATTCCGCACGTTGATGTGCTGACGGATGCAGCGAAAGATATCGGAAGTGTCAATACTGTGATTGTTAAGAAGGACAAGAAAGGAACAAGGGTGTTGATTGGAGATAACACTGATTGGAAAGGTATTTACAATCCCCTACGAAGAAGAATAGGGGACGACATCAAGAGTGGCAGTTACGCTCTGATTCTTGGAGGAGGTGGAACTGCACGTGCTGCTGCCTATGCGGCTGCGAAATTGGGTTTGGATCGTATCTATTACAACCGAACTCCGGAGAAGGCTAACGATTTGGCTACCGAATTCGGCGGTGTTGTTGCTTCCAGTCTTGACAAGACTGATTCTGACACTAAATATTCACTTGGATCTATACTTGCTCAAAAGCAAGGTCATATCAAAGTTGTGATTAGCACACTTCCTGCAGCGGCTGAATTCGAGCTGCCCGAATGGATGTTCTCCAATGCACGTCCTGTTGTGTTCGACGTCAACTACAAGCCATACAACACCGCCCTCCTTCTCCAGGCGACCACAAAGGGATGTGATGTTGTACGGGGGTCTGAAATGTTGTGGGAACAGGGTGTGGGACAATTCGAATTGTGGACGGGGAGAACAGCTCCTTTTGGTGTTATGAAAAGAGTTGTGTTGGAAAACTGTTTGCCATCAGAAGCAGAGTAAGAGTACTACTTAATACATGCTAATTTAATTACAATAGTGGTGTCGCTTCCCCTGGCTAAGTTTACGACGTTTAATTTCAGACTCGATATGTCGTCTTGCTGACGGTTCGCTTATGTTTCAAGGCAGCCTCATCGATGCTAGGCGTGAGCTTCGATGCATTTTCGATTGAGTTAGTGCTGTCCAGGAATGATGATGGAGGAGTAATGGAAGTGGCAGAGAAGCTCGTCCACCAAGAAGCCTTTGTTTGTGAAACTTTTGCTTCGTTGCAGGCATCAATTAGGCCTTGGTCTATCCTACCCCTGTGCTTCGAATCGTCGTCATCCTCAATTGCGATGATTCCTCCTACCCTCTTGCCATGCCCTGATAAAGATGCTCTGCTGCGGCGACTGGTATCACCAGATTGAGTTCTTCGGTGATTACCGGACCTCTCTTGATTTTGGAGATAAGAAGCTGTCGCTTTACTTCTCACCTCCGCCAGCCTTGCATTCTGCCCCGAAGATGCTGATAAAGATAAAGATGATGTTCTTGCGTGCCGTGATGAAATCGACACAGAAGGAGACTTGGGTTGTCCACCCCCAGCCGTCAAGTCAGTGGTCTTCGGGCTACTTCCACTAAACCAAAAGAGGGGCATTGTTTTATGTTGATATAATTATTAGTGGCTTCGATTTAATCGATATGTCCGCACAACACATCGTTTGGTGTCCATATTATTGCGAACTCATCCCGCCTCATCTCTCATCTCGCCTTTCCCCTCTCTCTCTCTATCTAGCATCAGATACAATTTGGTGTTGTAGATACGAGTATTGACGGGGTCTATTTGCTTGGGTTTGCACTGATGATAGCATATTAAGCGTACTAACACATCATAACAACCGATGCAGAAGAGCAATCCGTTATTGTGTATTATTTGATATTTTAACAGGGTCAGGCTGATATTAGGCATCATGGTTCGTCAACTGTTTCTTCCGATAGAAGGTGGGGGCTCTCTGCGTCGTTTCCTGGCAATTCGTCAGCATCTATTCAGAGACAAACTGTATGATGATCGACCTTTTCGCGGACCGATAACGCTCTTTGACTTTCGTCGACCCGACGATGTTGCAGATTTGCGTGAATCATTACTTCCAGCTAAAAATCGGCGTGGTGGAATTTTCAGTGGCTGGAGAGTATCGGATGATAGCGTGATTGGTGGATACAGTTCGAGCCTGATGGAATTTCACGAAGGAGGTGAAGCAAGAGGGGACAATAACACAAATACTATTTCACCTCCGTTTCTGCGGTGGAGTGGCAAGCTAGACACAGAAATCAACCGCCATTCTCATCTAGCACGCAACATTACCCGGTCTGGATTTGCAGCAATTTTCACGCCAGAATTTCCGTTCGGTGCTCCGTTGGGCAACAAATACAGGGCTTTGGAAATTTGTTGTAGAACCGATGGGCGGACTTATGCTGTGAATTTAAAGGTCGAATCGTACTTTCCCGAGGATATGTACCAAGGCTTTATATCTTCAACTGGACAAAAGACTAATAATGACAAAGTGGCTACGGAGAAGAACTTGGCAGATGTTGATGATAATGCCGAGGCAAATGACAATACTCAGACACCATTTGATGGGCAAGAAGGAGAGCAACCAATCCTCGATGTCAGGGAACACCTAAAAGCACGCCAGAAGATCATTTCATCACAAGACCCAAACAATCATCCCTACCATGGACACCCGCCATCTGGATTCCAACGACTCATTCTTCCTTTCAAAGATTTCGCACTCACATCTCGTGGCAGAATGAGATACACGCAGAGAGATTTAGATGGATCAGTGAATATTGAATCGATTGGGTTTACATTAATGGATGGTAAAGATGGAGACTTTTGTTTTGATTTGGTAAGTTTGAGGGCGGTCAACATTATGGGGGGAGAGGTGGTAGGGACAAAAGAAGAAGATGCTAGGGAAGAGGAGCTAGTGAAATATAATCAGCGTTCAAAGAACGAGGACTCGGAAGGTAAACTATGAGCTTTAATTGCGTGTTAATGCTTTGATTGTTCTCAGAGACGTCACCCACAGCTTGCGACCAAGCTCCAACATTCTGTCCCTACTGATATTATCTCTCCACCAAGGTTGAGAATAAGGTTCCTCTGTTCCGCCTAACGTGTTGATGATGACACCTCCATCATTCCATTGCCTGTCATTACCAAGTCCATGTAACAATTCTTCGTTACTCGACAATATCGCGTGCATGACAGGCAACACGCCAGTTTGGGTGCTCCTCATCAGTTTCATTGAAGTGGGGCTTATGCTCAATTTCATCCAAGGTTGAATAGAAGTTCCAACCCAACCCAAATCAATCGCAACTGAAGTAGCCTGTGGATGATGGTGTGGTATCGATACTGCATGCATTACATTTGCAATTTTGGCCTGAAAGTATGCCCCAGAATCAGTTTTAGTGCGAATTCCCAACTGCAAGAACTGCTCATCAACGCAGCCAGGATTCCATTCAATGACATTTAAGAGATTTTCTGGCAAATAGGCGAATGGAATGGCACAGAGATGATGCGTCCCTGACGAAGTATTGACAACTCTCAGTGTTGGATTGGCTTGTAACAATAACTCAGTCAAGAGGTAATGGCTCAAGTGCATCGCCGTGAAGCTGGGATCAAGAAAATATTCATTCACAGGACTTCCCACATCTGGTGCAAATCCTGCATTGTTATGTAAAACATCAATCTTTTGCTCATTCAGCTGAGCAGCTGCTTGTTTCACCGAATCAAAATTGGATAGATCAATCAAAAGCGGAGACGCTGATCCTTGATTATTTGACGCCTTAGCATTGATGGCATTGACCGCTGCATCGCACTTGGCTGCAGATCGACATCCCAAAATTACCTTCATTCCATAATTTACAACAAGCTGACGTGCCGTCTCGAAGCCTACACCGCTGTTGGCCCCAGTGATAAAGACCGTCTTCGTAGCATAGCTTTCGTTGGCAGATGGTAGTGGATTGATGAAGTACACATCCATTGCATAAACTAATGCAACCAATGTTGCTACATGAACGAACTGACCCATCGATCGCTTGGGCGACAAGAACCGAAGAGACACCGCTCCAATCAGAGCTGTCTTTATTTCAAGTGGGTACGTGCTGATTAAGGGTGCCAACTCGCCTACGCGAAAGAAACAAAAGGCGAGAGAGTAGACCAAAAGCAGAGCATCAATTAGGGTGCTCAAGAATAAGCTTCCCTCCTGGCCCTTGGCCTTGCTGACGGCATCCTTGGGAGCGTGAATCAAATCAACTAAAAGGGAGAACATTTTTGTTAAGTGCTTGTCAGTTGCCGCAAAGAGACAAGTAGATGCTAGGAGTAGAAGTATCACTTCGAATAAGTTGGGCTGTGTTACAGCAGCAGGCTAAGCAATAATGATACCATATAATGTGATACCATCACTATTTTTTAGAGCGATCGCCTTTATTATTTTTGTCGTCAGGCGACACGTCATAAGTGTGAAGGCCGTATTTCATGTCACACCGGAGTGCCGATTAGTCATCACGCCGTGCGTTTATTGTCCTGCACTATGATGTAGGTATGGTATTATGAGTCTCTGTGTACTGAGCTCTTACATTCCACTATCAACCTGCCATGAGCATTTTACAAGCTAACAAACATGTCATCAACAATAGTATTTGCTTGTAAGTCGAACAGCTGTCGATCTCAGATGGCTGAGGGATGGGCGAAGAATTGGATGGAGAATGAACGTTCAAAACTTGAAGCTAGAAGAACCGACGTCAAAGGTTCTAATCAACTGGAAGTTCAGCGTGACCGACGCCTGCAATCCTTCCTAGACAGTCTTGTAGTAGCTTCAGTTGCGCTAGATGAATCGTCAGTTACCTCACCACTGCATGACGATGCTAGACTCAGCTCATCCCCAAGGTCATCACTCACTACTTTCTTTACAAGGAACAATTCAGTAGAGTCCACCAACTCGGCTTCGTGCGTCACTTGTGATGGCGAAACAACATGCACCTCTCCTCTACGCCGTAAAAAAGTGAAATCCAAAGCTATCGACGCAATGGCAGTAGACGGTGTTGACATATCAGATGCTACGCCGAAAACAATTCATGACGTTCTTTCGTCAGAAGTTACCTGTGGCGATGGAGGCTCTCCTTATGGTAGTAAAAAGCGATCGTTTTCACTCTTGGAGATGTTGCGTAGTGTTTCATTGCAAATGAGCTTAGCCTACGCTGGTGTTGTTGAAGTGGAATCTACCACTCGGCAATCTGTAGACAGCCTTGTTGTACTTTGCTCTTGTGCAGACTCACTAAAACGAAAACTATCAGATATAAGCAAAGAAACTTTTGAGTGGGATATTGATGCGCCTACAGCATTAGCAAAGGAAGGAGAGGGAGATGCGGCATATCTACGTGTCAGTCGCCAAATTCGTGTCAAGGTGGAAACATTCATGAACCGCTTGAAGGAGAGTGTTGTGGATGGAAACATGGAGTGCTGTGGCAATAACAATAAGAGTTGCAACACCGAGATACAAGGACAATAGTACCCTTTGCTTGCATCACGAAGGCGTAAAGGACTTCCTCTCTGTGCCAGCATATTAGAACACATGCCGTGTACAGAAGAAGATTATGAATGAATCTATATGGACAAGTGGGCCGTTAGACAATATAACAACTACTCATTTTAACACTTTCGTCTCAATTCGAAAATTGAAATCTGACAACTCATGTCAATCATGGTTCTTGTCCTATGATAGCCACCGTCAGGCAGAAACTCCATGCCAGCTTCTTTTCTGTAAAGATGTTTATCGAAAGATTCAGAGTCTGCTGGATCTGTTCTCCAAGCTGTTACAACTGTTCATGTATGACTAGGTGGACAAAGATGACGTATTGTCTGTGCTAATTCTTCTCGTGCACAGTAAGAATAACAACATTCGACGCCATGATACATCGGGTAAACAGCATAACTCAGATTGCATCAGTGACTCTACCGCATCTATATCTCCCCAATCAAGTAATAGTGACGTAGAAGAATGGGGCAATCCGAAGCTTAATCCATTAATCTTATTGACGACGGACTCTGGCACGGAGAAGGTCTGTCTCATGTTTGTGTTAGTAAATACATAATAGAGTGGATGGCGCAACTCTCTTCACGAACGAGGAGAAGTTATACATAGTATGTGGCTGCGGTCACTACAAACAAAAAGGTGGGGATGTATTGGGGATCTGTCCACAGATCCCTACTATGGTACATCCCCTCGGCGACGGCGATGTAGTACTCTCTCTCTCTCTCTAGCTCTAGATACACCACAACAACATTTGAAACAACGTCATGTGTGGCGCAGTCAATATCAGTCTTATCCAGTGCTAGTAAACAAATATTGTTTGTTTGAGGTAGTAGTATGACAAATGGACGACCTGCATCAGATGGCGCTCCTATTGACAACGATGCATGCGGCGGCCCAAATTGAGCAGGCAGCAAGCCCAAATTTGCCCTCATCCGGACACATACGATGTTGCAATGAGGCTACTACGTAAGAAGATGGCTTGAAACGTCCCAGCCAAATGCTATTCGAACACTAGCAGTGAATGAGCTGGATGTTGACAGCGCTAGATATGATGTGGTGGCCCAAAGTGGTGTAGGCGGCACGCCCAAAATGTCCCACATCAGGCAACAAATGAGGTTGTAGTATCATTAGTACGCAAGATGACGGCCTGAGCCGGTCGATTTAGTTTTACTCCTATCCCATACTAACGTTATTCGGTAAGTAGCACCGGATGAAGTCGATGTTGACAGCGCTAGATATGATGTGGTGGCCCACAGTGGCGTTGACGGCCAGCCCAAAAACGTACCTCATCACGACGCATACGAGGTTGTAGTATCGTGTGTAGGTAAGATGACGGCCTGAGCCGGTCGATTTACTTTTACTCCTATCCCATACTAACGTTATTTGGTCAGTAGCACCGGATGAAGTCGATGTTGACAGCGTTAGATATGATGTGGTGGCCCAAAGCGGCTGTGACGGTAATCCCGAATCGGACCTCATCACGACGAATACGAGGTTGTAATATCTTGTGTAGGTAAGATGACGGCCTGAGCCGGTCGATTTAGTTTTATATTTGGTTAGTAGCACCGGATGGCGTTGATGTTGACAGCGCTAGATAGATATGACGGTCCAAAGTGGCGTTGACGGCCAGCCCAAAATGGCCAACACCACGACGTATACGAGATTGTAGTATCATCTGTAGGTAAGATGACGGCCTGTAGTAAAGTGTATTAGGCATGCTCACACATATGATTGCATAGGTATATATTCAACTTTTCGCTGTTTAATGTCGCATGTTCATATCGATGTAACTATGTGCAGATGACAAAATCGTGATACGCCAGTAGATATTAAGATGTTCATGAAATGTTGTTTTACTTCTCTACACAGCGGTTGTTCTGGAAACAGGGCTTTTTCATCCGCACCCCCATTAGGCGCTCATAAAAATGAACCAACTTGATTGGAGTGACCCTTCTAACCGAATCATTCGAGAAAAAGATGTGCATTCAACTTCATAGAACAGTACCATAGATGCAATCTGCATTACTTTCCTTTCATAGATTTGTTCTTTGATGGGATGTGCTTGGCAGCAGCAGCAGGTGACTTCCCACTTGTCCTTGCAATTGTTACATTTTCCTTGATGTTCGAAGGAACCGACGCACTGCTTTCGTAGTTGTCGTCTTCATCTTCATTGGTTAAAGCAAAGTTTAAGTAGATGGTACGGCGCCCACTATGATGGTCAACCTCCTCTACATGATGGCAGGAAAGTCCCTCATCTTGGTCTGCTTCGTTGCTTTCATCAATATTTGAGTTGATGTCGAAAGCATGAAGCTCACGAGATCTTTTCGTTTTGATTTGAAAAGGCATCTTCGTCTTGATCAAGCTTCGATGGATAGATGTCCGGGTCGATGTCTTGGGCCCGTCTTCATTGACATTATTAACAGTAGCAATCACTCCGTGCGCATCAGTTCTTATGGTAATATTTTTTGTGTTGTGATCATTTTCTTTCCCATCAATATCGATGATTAACGAAGAATTATCCAGTGAACCATCATGATTTTCAATGTCAGTGTTACTACTCAACTTCGTTCTCATCCTAATCCGTTCTGACGTTTGTAGCTCGTTATTACATGAAAATTCTATCGCTGTTCGCCCACATGCGTCCTTGTTCCAAATTGACTCAGGGTATTTTTTCAGCATGTAGCTCATCACATCTTTTTGATCCCTGTTTGAGAATATTGCCGCATAGTGTAGTGGAAGTTTACCATCATGATCTGGCTTTCGTAATGCAGTAGGGTGGATAGTCACAAGTTTTTCAATTAGATGCAATGGTGCTCCAAATGCAACCGCTGCATGAAGCGGCAACATTTTCCAGATTACTACGCTTGAACTTGGTTGCCGACGTACCCACACTGTTACTTGGTGAGGGCTCTTTTGAAGGCAGGCCAGCGCTTCATTCCAATCTCTCTGCTCAAGAAATAAAAACAGCCGCGTCGGTTTGCTGGCATCCGTGATGACTTCTTTGAGCTCATCTGCCGGAATATAGTCAGCATCTGCTGATACGCAATACGGAATAAACCACCTATTCATGGTTCTCTATGGAAGGGTTAAATTTGGGCGAGCGACGTGATGTGAGGTATTATTATGTACAAGTTCAGATGGATTTGGCGGTCGGCGGCATATTTTATTTTTATGGGGGCGGGGGTCTCCTGTGTCCTGGGGTCTCCTTTCTCCCCTTCTCTCCTTTCTCTTTTGCCGCAGCGAGGGTAGATTAAGTTCAATGAGATATCCAAGCTTCGGAGAAGTTTGAGCTGTAGTGTTCTTTGAGTTAATGATGAGTGATGAGGGACCGCGCTGGAATTTTGCATCTTGTGTTGTTGTTCAGAC
>JALLBJ010000521.1:0-18674 GCA_036940105.1 Skeletonema potamos | reverse complement strand
AGTAAGTGCTACATATGAAACGAATAAAAGCTCAAGACGAAGCTTGAATTATTTTTAACGTAATGAAGTAGGGCCACAGATCCCCAACACATCCCCACATTTATGTTTGTAGTATACTTATATCGCACGTAAAGAGGACGTACATCAGGTAAATAGTCAGAAGAATGAATACATTCGTTAGAAATTAGATATGTATTTCTTTTCTGATCTCGCTCCTCTCTTTCGTAAAATTCTGTCTTGGTAGATAAGTGTGCAAGTTCTGTTGCATGGCGTCGAGTTCTTAGTCCTTTGCGCAACTGTTGTGTTCAGAGTGCTCACCAAGGATCCAAGAAACCTTTAAACATCACTCTCTTCTACGCTTCTAGGTTCAAGTCCCATCCATAAAGTTCCTTTATCTCTTGTGTCAATATGCTTCCCAAAGTATCCTCCTCATCGATCTCTGCCACTGGCGAACTTTCCTTCCCGTCTCCTTCCTCAATAACACGAGTGTATACCCACCTCTCTCTCTCTTCAACATACTCATATCGCCTAGGTCCAGACAACGGTGACGACCACCACAATTGCTGGTTGGGAGTTTGCTTATTAATTACCCACGTTCCATGAGGAGGGAACGATAACGTGAGCACCCCACTGGCATAATTTACTTCTGGTAGAACATCATCACCGCCGGTATTTGTGTCGGTATCAAAGTTATCTTCTATCATATCTTCAACGGCGTCTTGTATTGTGTGAAGGGTGTCGTCAGCCACGTCGTGGTATTGGCTCACATGTTGAAACAATCGAATTTGGTTGCACAAATAATTATCTGATCCGGTATTGATTATTTTATTACATCGTAATAACAATGCGGTTGTGAATCTATCTTGTTGCATGTAGCGCTCGCTTCTACTGGTGTTTTGAAACGGAGAATTCGATAATAGTGAACATGTTCCATTGACATGTGATAGCTTTCGATTTTGTATCCTGGAGTTTGTTGTTGAAAATTGGTGCGGTTGATAATGTCCAGAGCGAGATATCACAACAGATGACGTGATTGATGTGTGTTGCCGACGACAAACCTTCAACAAAAGATTGCTCATTTTTAACTATCAATAAGATGTAATAATATGAGCTCAGTGTAACGTTGGTGTTGTGCACCGAAGAAGCTGCAATAGCAAGATAATAAGCGGCGTGTTTGATGTGGTTGTATCTCCGATTAGATATATTTTAATGTAAATTTTAAGGCGTAGGGGATTGATAGTAGGGGAAGGTCTCCCGTTTCCCGTTTCCGTCACAGCAGTTTGAAGTAAGATGGCGTGCGCGTTCGCAGTGGCGTTGGGATTCACGTGAATGAGCGAAAGCTTATTCCGTTCGTCGCTCGAATTTTCGGAATCTTGCAAATCTTGACACCTCTCACACCGCCTCCTCTATCGGAACACATCACTGCATAAAATCTGGGTAGAATCTTCCCACAGAACAACATACCATACCAAACCCAAAATGATGATCATCAAACGTGTTGTTTCCCTACGCCAGCCTCTCCTACGCGGTGTTCAGGTCCGCTATCAAGGCAGTGCCGCCCTCAATGATAGCTCCTCGAAAACTACGCCACCGAGACCATTCCGTCACAGTAACATGCAATCGGCGACGATTTTTTCCACGCCAAGATCCGACACGTCTGCCATGGCCCTGAAGCGTGACTCTGGTGACTACTACTTCGAAGAACACTCCGAGGCACTCCTTTCGGCGTTTAATCTGTATGGTGCGATGCATGAGGAGCCGCGTGTTACCGCCACTGCTCGCGATATGAATCTAATTGAAGCAGCTCTTGCTGTTCGAGATGTCGAATCTTATGACAAGATTTTGATCTTGATGCGACATGGTGAAGCTAAGCACAACGCTTTTGAGAGAGAATACGCGCAAAAGCATGGGTCTTCCTTTCAACACGCCAATGATGATGAAAACTATCCTGTTGACCCGATGCTTACTGGAAAAGGATGTGGTCAAATGCTAAACGTATCGAATCGCACGGCTACCTTCTTCAACAAGGAAACAGGCTTACTTCCCGATCTCTTCGTCGTCAGCCCTCTCCGCCGTGCCATCCAATCTGCGTTGATTGCGTTTCCGACCAACAGCCCTTTAACCTCGCTCACTGGCACTCCTTGGGTATGTCATCCAGCTTGTATGGAACAGGCGAATGGTAACAAGAGTGAGTTTGTGTCGTCACCAGAAGAGTTGGAAGAGATGTTTCCAGGCATCAATTTTGAATTATTTAATCAGAGCTTAATGCGTGGCAATGTTTATAACTCGAAGGTAAAGGTGCCACTATTTGAAAGTAAGATTGACTTAATGAACAGGACTGATGCATTCCTCGAATGGCTCAAGGAAAGAGATGAGAGGGTTGTTGTGGTATCAAGTCATGCAACTTGGCTACAGTCTCTTTGTGCCTTCTCTTTACGGTACGAAGAGTCGAATGGCAAGAACCTAGAGATGTTTAAGAAAGGAGAGATGAGATCTGTTGGGATCAAGTTTAGCTAGAGGAGGATGATCGTTTTTTTTGTTTTGTTAGATTTTGATGGTTACCGTACAGGCTAGGATAACCTTAGTCATACAATAATGTTGCATAATTCCCTGTCAAACTCCTCGTCACCAAAATCAAGTTCGCTTTCAGCAGTTGCATCTTCGTTGAGTACCTTTTTCTCATCAAGGGCGGCGATCTCTTGATCAAGGAGGAAATCTTCAACTTCTATTTTTACATCTTCTGGTAGACACAGCTGCACTGGACGCCCTCGAAATCCTGCCTGTCTACAGTCGGGGTCGTGACACTGTTGCCAGCACGTGATGATGCCCAAGTCAATCGTCCACATGATGTTGTTACTTCTATGGCTTCGACAAATATTTTCACACCATCGATTCTCACACAGCTGATACGTCAAGAAATAAGTGCTCGGCTTTTCTGTCTTACTCGTCACGCCTTCAATCGACCATGCCCTGATTTTTCCTTGTACACCTCCTCTCCGTCCTAAAGATGCCAAGAAATAATTGTCAAGCTTGGGCATGGGTGAGTGGCCGCTAGAATTTCTCGTCGACTGCCTAGAAGGTGCAGATCTACGTGACAAATATGTAGAATACAAGTGCTCATCCTGCGTAGGTCCGTCAATGATACTCAATCTCGTCGCACTTGTATCAGCTGGCACAACGAGCGTTGCAGCCAAGGCATCAGCATGAGCGTCCCAGCTCAGTGCCGCACGAAATGAATCAAGATCACGTTCATATGCATCCTTCAAATCTATTTTCTTATCCATATGATAAAACTTTGAGTTATCAAATCCCTCTGGAAAAGGGAACTCGTTCGCTGCGGCAATTCTCAAAGCAGCAAAAGATGGTTTCCCGAATTTGGTTGACCCAAGAATGCGAAAAAGTCGGTTCTTGGTGTAGACGCCCAGATCAACGAAGCATGTCTCTTTATTACTCGATTCGTTTGGATTGCTGGCTGGTTTTTGGTTCACAAATAAGTGTTTTGCAAGTGTTTGCCGTCTTTGAGACAGAGTTCCAGTTGATAACTCGTGCGCAAGCCGTTCTACAAAAGTCTTTGCAAACACTCCAGCCGACCTTGCATCTGCAAATAATTGTTGATTTGGTAAATGAACAATTAGGTGACGAGAGAATTTCTTTTCGGTTGTTGAGTCAAGGTCTACGATACATGATCTATCGATACTGATATCATGCACCAATTGAAATTCGAAGCACAACTCAGAAATAAATTCAGTCATCAATACCTCACTTTCACTGGGGCATATTTGAGGGTTTGATATTCTGCAAAACTCAAGATCAAAATACATACGACATGGAGTTCCCTCACGTATCAGTTCATAGCAATGCCGGCTTCGAGGATCCCTCTCTCTCCAGTAATGCTGAAGGAACCTCCCCAAGTGGCCAACAATATATCTTCGTTTGCCAGTAGTTGATGTTTCCTCAGCAAAAATTCGCGGTTCCATTGACCACAGTGCTGACATTGAACCGCTTAAAAATTCGCTAATGTATGTCTCTCTCGGTGCGGAAACGCATGTCTTTTGTTTCTTGCTCGCACTGCATGGCTTTTGTTCAGTGTTTTGTAGTTCTTCCAAGTAACTCAAGGCCAAATCTTGCAGTGGGAATGTCTTTAAGCTCGTAATATCATGATAAACATCGCGCTGGCTATTTTGTGTAGATAAGAACTCTTTCCTTTTTTGCAGCACTTCGTTCTTAGATGCCTCACTCAAAAGTCGGTTCAGCTGCTTCTCAGCTTGAGTTTGCTCCTTTATTTTTCTTCTCTTTTTGTGAAACAATGATGGATCTATTCCGTTGCTTCTTTTGGTGTCACCGCCACCCGCTCCTCCTTTAGCATCTACCAGCGGAACAGTAGATGTGGTGGGGATAATCATCCCCCACCTGTCGGCCATTTTCCATGCTCCGCTTGTATGCCACCGCGAAGGATCGAAGCGGACCTTTCGCCTTCTATTTCTTTGCTATTGTTGAGATGATAATGGCCACTACTCCTAGTAACCGGCTTGATCATCTCTATGACAGAATTTTGTAGCGAACAGCAAACAGCAACCAACAACGTTTTAAAGGCGAAGGAAGCAGGAGACAGGAAGAAAGGAATGAAACCGCAATACTATGGTATGACCTACTAACAATGAATCGCACATGCAGTAAAACCAATGCAAGTGCAGAATAATTGAAATTGATTTGCTTGAAAAGGTTTATTGCGCTTCAAGCCATCTGGCTAAGAGTCGTAAACTTATGCATCATGGTTGTACACTTTTGTTCGAGGAAGATAGGATCTAGCATCATTGGTGTAACCTTTCGTAGCGTAGCATCTCATACACTGATGCTTGAAGGGTATTCCGGTTCCAGAGAGCACCCTCTACAATCATCATCGATCTCAAGGTCTTCGGGCCTTACCTCCATCTTCCTAATCAACCGAGATACCATTCCTCTCACTCTTCCATCACTGCGATTGAAATACCATTCTGGCAAGAAATACCCAAAGTAAAACGCCAACACGACATCAACTGAGTAATGACTCCGACAACTAATAGTGAAGTATATCCCAATCGCTGCAATCATCCACATGCCCACTGCAACCACTTTGTTTTTCAAGAATCCATGCCTGTGCAGCACCGCCATGCAGATTAGAGTGCACCCAACATGTCCACTGTAAATAAGATCTCCACATGCATGAGGTGGGAAACCTCTTCCCATAACAAACTGCAATGCATTCCGAAACGTCACAGGTAAGTGTTGCTGTTCCACACATTTTGGATTGGGTTGAGGCAACCCAGTAAGCCCGACGGTTGTGGTACGCGTGAGAAACACGAGACAATTAAGATGGAACATGTGTTGTAGAATTAGTCGTCCATCGCCATTTGATACGACAGTGCCAGATTTGTGATGTAAACGTGGCGTCCAGCGAAGAAGCACTCCAGATAAGATAATCGTGTATAGAGCGAACAAGACAACGCTTTGGACGTTTCCGTGTGGCACATGCGGTATTTGTGGGCAAAAGTACTGTAAAGTGAAGAATCGTGAGTTTTGAGGGTACATAGATTAGATTGTGAGTTTCTGCGATATTGTAATGAAATCATTCTATCGGCGAGACTATAAGAATCACAATGCGTGTCCAAAGAAGACAATACATCACATCCACAACAAATGAAAACACATAACGCAACACTGTAACTTACAGGAATAGCATCGTAACCAAAATCAGGCAAAGGAGCAGGCACGCTCCTGTCACTCCGTTCGAAATGTAAATACGCCACGCTTCCACCAAAAACGCCCATGATCATGTAACTGACAAACCAAGAAGCAAATGACAACACCACTTTGAAATTGTTCACAGTGAAAACAGAATTTTGAATAAAGTAGCGAGCATTTCTCGATTTATTCCGATGACTTGCATACCGTGAGTAATAGCCACCACCTCCACCAACAGAGGAAATATCACTAAATGAAGAGTCGTCACTACGTGTTCGCCTCTTGGAAGTGAGAAGGTTCGACATCTCAGTGCTGTCGCTACCAGTAGTGTTGTCGCTGTCAATCGATGACATGTCTAATCTCATGTGATGCATCTGCGCCGCATTATTGTTGCAATTATCTGAGGATGATGCAGACGAAGAGGATGGTGTGTAGGTGTCGGTGGAAATTGTTGTGAGGGTTTGGGTGCTGCCGTATTTCAACATTTTCGAAACCTCTTCTACTACCTCTTCTACGAGATGTTGGTCCATATTGCGATCTGGTTTGTGTAGTATTCTATCCTGCTAATCTTTGCCTTGTGTCACGCTGCTCCACTTATATTAAGCTAGGAGTACAACCTACTTATATTATGGACTGTTGTTCAAAGAAACAGAAGTGGTTCTGCTATTATTTATGTTCTTCACAAATAATTTTTTTTTTAGATGAAGTAGGTGGCGTTTTTGTGGCTAGCGTGGCCAGCTGCACGTGAGAAAGCGACGTGTCCCCTTTATTTTGGATTTCCTTTGCTCTCTTGTGCGTGTTTTGCGGGAGACATAAGCAAAGAAACCATCCGCAACGAAGATGCTCTGCATCTGCATCTCAGCTTGGGAGAAGACAACCGACTCCCAAAGAGTTTCCTTACCTCATTTCAAATAGTAATGCTCTAATAAGTTGAGGAAGATACACTTAAGGTGGAGCAAGGAGATAAACTCATGCAACACGGTTCTCTCGATTATTACTTATTACATAACTGATATTCAATTTAGCGTCGGAGCATGTCAGAAAACACCTCTCTTCTTTCGGGGCAGAAGAAAGATGACGACAACGGCTCCCTACGTCGTCGATCTTTCGGCTCCTTCAGCCGATTTGGACCCGATGTGGAAACTTCAGGCGTTAAGCCATCGGGGGATAGTATTTCTAACATCCCATTAGTGTTGGAAGAGTGGCATCGTCGATCCATGTCTGCTCAGGCCGATGCTGCCGGTAAATCTTTATCGGTACATCATAAAAAAGGACTGTCGACAGGACAAATAACCCATCGTGCTCGAGCTCGTTCCTTCGTCCAAAATATCGATGGGACTATGGTAGCAATGACTCCTGTTGAAATGGGGAGACACGAACTGTATGAGGAAGTGCCCTTCCTTGCCATGTCTGGTCTGCAGAGGAAGGAGCACAGTCTCTCAGTGGCATTTAGTTCCTACGCTGCACAACTTGACACATTAGAGACGGATGAATATATGGCAGCTACTACAGGAAAACATCTAAATCCCGAAGAGAAGGAGAGGCGACTCAGTCAGATGAGTTTGCTTCTTTTGGATGAGCTGGAGGTTGATGCTATTACTGTCACGACACCTTTGATTTTTGCTGTCCTTATTGCATCGATGTTGATGTTCAATATGGGGTACAACATCAGTGTTATGAATGCGCCTGAACCTTTCGTGTTCCCTGGTCATACGACAAGTGCTTGGAGTATGGCTGTTGCGGCGTTTTGCGTAGGGTAAGCTTGCCGATGTATTCTTTGACGATTTAGGGCAGTAAATATCCGCGTTACTTACACTTATGTTTTTCAATTGTTGCAGGGGGCCTCTTGGTGCGGTGTTGGCAGGAAGATGGGCTGAGGAACGTGGACGCCGAGGCGCACTTATGATCACAACGTGGCTGTTCATTGTCGGGGGCTTGGTTCAGTCACTAGCGCCCTCCTTGAATATTGTCATTGCTGCACGTACAATAATTGGCGTAGCAAGTGGTGCTTCGACGGTGCTTGTACCAATTTATCTTGGAGAGCTAGCACCACCCAATTTACGTGGAGTGATGGGCACCATGACTCAATTCGCTTTAGTTATTGGCATCTTATTTGCTGATTTGATTGGGTTTGTTTTGGCCAATGCAACCGGTTGGAGATACATGTTTTTCGTGACGTCGGCTTTGGCACTTTTCCAGTTGCTCTTGACACCATTCTTGCTGGAAAGTCCAAGATGGTTGTTGGGACGGAAAGCCAACTCCAGCAAGGCTAGGTTCATCATTAAGAAACTAAGAGGATTTAGGTACGATGAAGAGGTCGAAACTGAGGTTGAGCATTACTTGGGCGCTAGCAAATCTCAATCCTTTCAAACCGACGATGACTCGAGTGGAAACACTGCCAAGAATCCAATGACTCTATTGTTTCAGGACAAGAAAGTTCGTCTTCTTGTTATCAGTACTCTGGTATTGCAAGTTGCAAATCAATTTAGTGGAATCAATGCTGTGTTTTACTACTCCGGACTATTCTTTGATGGAGTGATAGAGAACCCTCTTGTTGGAACAACTCTTATGGGTGCAATCAATGTCCTTGCAACTTATGTTGCTCTCCTGCTCATGGATAAATGTGGCCGTCGGACGCTCATTATGTGGTCATCTGCTGGTATGTTTTTGAGTTGTATCGTGATTGTGGTGTCATTGAATGGGTACCTAAGTGATACGGTTGCATTGGCTGCGGTGGCTTCGTATGTCTGCTTCTTTGAAATTGGACTTGGTCCCATTCCGGTAAGTTTGCGTTTTCTCCGATCGAAGCTGAATTCTTCTTGTATCTTGCAAGCCTTTCTTCTCTAAACATCGTCCTCGTCTATTTTCATTTACAGTGGTTGATTGTTGCAGAAATGTTTGAAGGAAAATACGTCACAGCTGCAATGAGCATTTCTTGCCAGCTTAACTGGGCATGCAACTTCTTTGTCGGGCTATTCTTCCCTTACATCAACAAATCTCTTGGCGCATACTCGTTTGGTCCATTCGCAATAATTCTCCTCCTTACATTTTTGTTCGCATGGATCTACCTGCCAGAGACTCAGGGAACTACCCCAGCAGAATTGCAGGCTGAGTTGGTGAAGAAAAATGCTGGTCGTTCTTACCATAATATGGACATCGAAGCAATGGCCTCACACGTCCCTCCAACTCAAGATGAGTGGGAGGAAGCACTTGCAGCTCTAGAAGATGAAAAGGTTGGTCTGAACATTTCTCAATCGTTGAGTAGCAATAGTAAGTGAGCGCGTTTATCTAGAGATTTATTAGTAGATTGAACCTTTAGACCCTTGAATCTCTATCTGCCTCTTCTTGCTTCATGGTACATTTTGTTTTACATTGAGTTGGATGGATTTTCTAACGAAGCTTGAGTTGGATGGACCGTGCGTCTCTTCGACTCAAGTCACAAATCTCCCATCTCGCCCGCCCCCCGCCCCCCTCCAAAAAACCGAAGACGACGCGACATCACAAATCACAACATTATCACACAGATATCAGTAAAGATCAGCAACTATCAGCAGTATCAGCAAGCATTTCATAAGCTACAATTACAAGTAAGAGGATGATTCGGTCCATCCCTTCGCGGCTAATACTACGACATTGGGCGGCGAGAGGAGTGATCGCAAATGGTGGGTTGCAGACGCTGACTGCAAGAAGTGTGTCCGCGACATCTACATCATCTATCATACCCGATAAACATGTCTCGTTGTTGTCGCGAAGCAGCAATAGAAGCATGACAACTGCCTACCAAGGTATACCGGGTGACGGTAAGCACAACTCTCATCTCATATCTGATCTCATACCCTTCCAAGCAACGCTAATCGATGGAAGGAGGGTGGAAGTAGATTACTTTCGGCATGTTGAAGATGATATTGAAGAGGACGAGTATTTTGCTGGAATGGCGTTGATGAACCTGATAATTCGTGAGGGGCGTTCGTGGCCTTTTGACCAAGAGTTTGAATCGGTAGATGATTGGAGAGGCTATTTCCTTTCGCATACAGCCTTCGTTGTTAGGGCAATAAGTAATGGTATGGATTCTTCAAAGAGAAACTCGAGTAGTGTGGGTGAAGTATTGGGCTGCTTCTACATCAAACCAAATTTTCCTGGGAGATGCAGTCACATTTGTAACGGTGGATTCATTACAGCTCCTCGATTTAGAAGGTTAGGCGTTGGAAGGTTGATGGGAAGAGTTTTTCTACGAGCTGCAAAGGATTTAGGATATAAATCATCATACTTCAACCTCGTGTTCAAAAGCAATAAAGGATCTGTTTTGATGTGGGAGAGTCTAGGATTTGAGCGGGTGGCAGTGCTAGAAAAGGCAGCGAAATTGGAGGGATTGAAAGAAGGCGAGCTAGACACTGCTTACGGTTATCGGTATGATCTTGAGAAGCTCCCAGACAACTACAGACCTTAAAATTCTTTATGCAGCTCCATACACTATGTATACATTCCTCATCTTATGTCTGATTGACATATCTTATGCCATGCTTGTATCGTTCTGACGAAATTCCAAAGAATTCAAACCATCCTCGAATATCTTCTTTCGTTCAGCCAATCTTTCCTTGTAATTCTCACGTACTTTTGTTTGGTACACTTGGCAGCAGCACAACCCAAACAATATGTAGAGTATGCCAATAACAAACATCATCCAAGATGCAGTCTCTATGAAAAGAGCAGCAGTGTAGTCAATTGGGAGTGTATTAAGAGCTCCAGACGATGGCTTCAAGTTGTTTTCTTCGACAGAAACGACCCCAATAAATGCATAGAAATAACCCCTTGGTACCCAGTTCCAAAGGAGAGGACTTGATCTCAGTGCATCCCACCATTCGAGCTCATTCATGATTATCACGACGCAGTAACTCGAGAGAAAGATCTTGAGTTGTAGCTCCACTCCGTCAAAGGGAAGATAGACCAAGCTGATAACTTGTGCTATCAGCAATAATGCAGCTATAAGGATCGTAATTAATTTGAACAAACGAAATAGCTTATGAGAACATGTGCGCTGATATGAAGGTTGTGTGTTGTTGTCTGTCTCCGCTTCAATAATATTATTTGCTGTAGCCAATGGGGGTGCAAACGAAACGCGCGAGAACACCGATTGACTCTTGCTATTACTGAGAGGTTGTCCTTCTTCGTCGGTAGCACCGTCGTTTGTGTTGGCCCAGCCAGGGTTGTCCATGGTGTTGGTATATGTGCTTTGGCTCTCTAAGTGAATGTTTCGTGAGAAGAACTTTCTAATAGGGGGACATTAATGTCATCGTCATTTCATCATCATCTGCGGTTGTATATTGTGTATCAAACTCATATGAAATGACCCTGTCGTTCGTTTGGGTCGAAATGATATTTTGACAGTTCATCGCATCGTCTGCCTGGCCGGCTTCTCCACACAGATGCAGCGACAGCGAAGCCATCCAACATGGTAACACATCTATCAATATTATATAAATATCCAAAACAATCAAACCACTGCGCTGTATGAGGCTGTAAGAGGCTGCAAGCTTCGAATCTTTAACCAAAATGACCTCCTCGACTGCTCTTGTATCTTCCATCATCGATGCTCTGCGATCCTCAGACAATGGCAAGTCGATGGATCTTAAAAAGCTACGATCATCGGTTCTCACCGACGACGGAGACAAATCATCCAAGAAGCTGTTTAAGGAAGCTGTGAAGCAATTAGAGAAGGACGAACGAGTATCATTAAACTCAGATGGTGAGGTAAAGCTAGCGAAATCAGAGCGCAAATCTGCCGATGATGATGAAGAGAAGACGAAGAAGCACAAGAAATCAAAGAAGGAAAAGAAACAAAAGCAGGAAAAGAAATCAAAGAAACGTAAAGATACAGCAGCAGCGTCGGATGACGAGAAGCATTCAAAGAAGCAAATTAAGACGGATGATGCTCCGGTAGATGATGATGATGAAGAAGAAGCAGATGGTGAGGTAGAGAACTCTATGGAGAACAATGAGGAGGAAGCTGAAACACAAAATGATGATCCAACTAATAAAAACAAGCCCTGCAAGAACAATCCACAAGGTATTACCAGACTTTTCCTTGGCAATCTACCATTTGCCATCACTGAGACTACACTTAATGACTTTCTCAACGGATGTATTACACATTTGAAGTGGATTACTGATAAAGAAACGGGTAAATTCTACGGCAGTGCCTTCGCTGAGGTTCGTAACTCCAAGGATGCTGCCCAGTGCATGCAAGAAATCAATGGGACACAGCTCATGGGTCGACCAATCAAAATCAACTACGCTCCGCCGAGAGATCTGGAAGACTGGCCCCCAAAGAGTAGAGTCATTACCGGAGGAAAGCTTGCTAATGCCGGTGGTCAAGCAGGTGGCAAAGGAATCAAAGCAATGAGCGTCAAGCCAGAGGGTTGCAGTAAGCTTTTTATTGGAAACTTGAGTTACGAAATTGATGATGAGGCCATTACCAAGTTCTTCATGACAGTTGAGGCCGAAATTAAGGCTGTTAGGTGGCTGTATCATCAAGATAGTGGTGACTTTAAAGGTGTGGGCTACGTTGACTTTTGGAACACAGAAGCTTGTGAAAAAGCTGCAACACTCAACGGGAAGAATTTGCTAGGAAGACCTATTCGAATTGATTGGGCAGAATAAACAACGCTTTACAAACAATGAAACATGTGAAAACTATTCCAAAAATTATTTACTGTTTCAATCGTTCTTCTTCTCTGTCGTTCCCTTTGACTCGGATTCTCCACCACCTGTCTCATTATTTGCCGAAGTATGATCCGCTTGGTTCGATTCTGCAGCATCCGCATTAGCCTCGCCAGCTGCATCCGAACCTCCCATTTCCGGAGGACTTTCCAACAAAATTTCAATAGCTCTGTTGACATTCCCATGACTTGTGGTTAATGCCCGAATATTGGCGGATCGATCCGTAAACCCCATATCCTGTAAATTTTGCAACTGTACACGGAATCGCTGACCAGGAGCCGGCTGTTGTGATGAAGGTTGACCAGCACCAAAACCACCAGCAGAAGGAGGCATCATGAATGGAAAGAGAGGATTTGCAGCAACACTAGCACCTCCTCCACCAGACGTACCAGAACCACCAAGGAGACTCGAGAAATCCAATCCTCCTTGAGGTGGAGCAGCCATTCCTGACCTTTGAGGTGAATTCGGCATAGATCCCAAACCCATTCCTGGGAAACTCCCCGACAACTGATTCATCGCTTGTTGCATCTGAGCCATTGCACGTAAATTATTCGGGTCCAACATTGCCCTCATCGTTTCTGGATTGTCCAGCATGGCTGCCATTTGAGGATTCTGCTCCCTAAGTTGTCTCATCATTGGATTAGCATCCATCATCATTCTCATTTGTTCAGGATTGTTCAGCATGTTTTGCATCATTTGATTCATAATAGGATTTTCCAACATTTGAAGAGTAGCGTCGAGATTTTGTTGGTTGTTCCCCATCATCGGATTTGCCCATGGATTGTTTGCACCGACCCCGCCACTTGCATTGGGGAAACCTCCCATACCCATTAGTGATGCAAAAGGATTTGCTGCTGAGGATGCACCAAACCCTGATCCTTGATTACTGACACTATTTACTCCCGAAGTTGATGACGCTGAAGGTGCTCCCCACGGATTGGGCATGGCCTGATTCGTCGCTCCAGCACTTCCATTACCACTAGTTGAACTATTGTTGTTGTTGCTGCTGCTGGTGGTGTTACTAGTATTTCCACCCCCAAGTCCCCCACCCGACATGGCATCCATCATCGGCTCTTGAACATCCTCATACATCCTCCTCAACGCATTATATCCCCCGGGCATATTCTCAATCTGACTCATGGCCAAATCTTGATTCCTCATCATATTTTGCATAGCACTTGGATCTCTCATCATTTCCATGGATCGACGCATTAATTCTGGATCAGCCAATGCATGTCGTAATTCTGGATTGGAATCGAGAACTTGGCGCATTTGAGGATTGTTTTCCATTATGGTGCGCATAAAGTCGGGATTGTTCATGATGGATTGAACCTATTATGTTATAATATATATCCATATACAGTGATAAAAATCCCAGAATGTGAATGTTAGCGTACTCATGAAACAAACTAAGGATTGATGAATGGGGAGGGAGAGAGAGAGAAAAATAAAAAAACACGTACCATTGGATTATTCATCATTTCCTGCATCATCTGTGGATTATTCATCATTTCTTGTTGAAAAGTGGCCATATCAGGCATCCCTCCACCTCCAAAACCACCCATTCCTCCCATACTATTCATTAGATTGGCCATGGGGTTATTCGCATTACTACCAGATGCACCAAAGTTCAAGAAGGGGTTGTTGTTGACAGATTGTGTATTCAATGCAGCAGCAGCATTCGTAGTGGATGATGATGCAGCAGGAGTGTTGATGGTATTGTTTGTAGCAGCAACTCCTCCTGAACCACCACCACTATTGCTCCCCTTGACCAAATAAATAATGATTCCATCCCCACTCGAATCCCCCCCAATACCATAATCGGCCAACGTCCTCGCATTATCACTCAATATCCTCCCCTTGTAAATGAGACGCTGCCGTTCTACAGCACAGTGATCAGCCTCCTCACGTTGGGATATAATCGTCTTCACTTGTTGGATGGTGGAGCTGGGGGTGATACTGCCGCATGATCCAATGTCAAAGCGGCTGGAGGAGGAGAGGCGGATGGTTAGTTTGAGAGAGAGGTTGTGATTTCCTGTTGAGACGTCGCAGGTCATTTTTTATATGGGTATGGATAGAATATATTCGCTTTGCTGTTTAATTTCTCTGTGTGTCTGCGTTCTAGTTCAAATGAATTGGTTTTCGTTTTACTCTAATGCGAATGTGCGCTTGATTCTTTCGCGGATGCCGTTTTTTCCTTTCCTGCGTTTATTTTCATTTGCAAAAGGAGAGGCAGCATTAATTAAGTAATTTATACAAGGCCATATAAGTACGATGGAATATTCAAGCTTGTCAGCGACTGTAGTTGTGTTCTGTAACAAGGCGATATAGAGGAACAAAAAAGAAATGTGCCGAGATTTTTCACAAGATAAATTTTATTACATATGCACAAATGCATAGGCACTCGAATCGTACCACACACACACACACACTATGCAGCAGAAGCAGGAATACTATGACGTCCTCCTGCGCTGCCTAGTGAAAGGTATCACTCACCTTCGATGTGGAACGTTGTTGGGGATATATGTGCACTACTTGGCACTCGACCTCTGACTATTGGGAAGGATTTCGGAAATCTTTTGAAGCAGATATCTATGATGTAGATCGAAACAATCTCAGACTGCGACTCACTTCTTTGAGTTCCTACGTTAATGACGTCATTGCTGTCCAACTTTTCCGCCCTCTCAACTCCCACCGAAATAAAAACGAACCCTCATCAGCAGCCACCATCATCAACGAGCTTATTATTCGCAATGTTGATGAGTGCGTAGCAAGCAAACATGATGGAAGCGACCGATGATCTTCTTCTCTTAGGACCGGCGCCTATCGGGCAGCAGCAACAGCAACGTCATTATCACTCGGTCGGACCAGGAGTTGCCGCTCTCCATGCCTTGGGTCAAATTGATTGTGCTGACATTGATCGTGCTCCAAATCAGAATCCCTTCGATTTTTTCGGAGACATGCCTCAGCAACCACAACAACAAACTCTGCAGCACTACTCACCACCACGTGGCGAAACTACCTACATTAATGCATCCACTGTTGCCATTTCGACAACTGGTACTCCCACTATCGTTGGTATTGGCAAAATTGAATCGAACGCAATCATCAATAACAACAATAACAACGCTAAACCCAAACGAAAAATAATACACGTACCAACCTACTCCTGTAACGGTGGTCTCGATATCAAATTCAATTCCAATCCAAAACATGCCCGTCCATCATCCCTACACAATTTACTCACTCCAGATGAATACGAGGTTGCGATACAAACTTTGAATGAAAAGATTAAAACAAGTCGTGCCAAGAAAATTGATTATTTACTTCTAGGGACTGGACCACTTATGATACCATTGGCTATATGGGGTCTACGGCATGGGAAACAGGTGAAGCAACGGAAACGATTGGTGCAAGAGGGAGTTTGGGAGTTTAATGAACGGATGGAGATGGATGGGAGAAATGATGTCAAGATGGTTTGGAATAAAAGGAGTGGTGGGGGTGATAGTTATTTAACTATTGAGGAGGTAAAGGAGGGTACGATTCAAAGTGGTAAAAAGGTTGATTGAGAGTGTGTGTGTGTATATATAAATGTGTTTTTTTCTCTCTCTGGATGAGTGAAGTGTTAATTTTTGTGAGGTATAATAAGTTTATATTATTATGTATATGTGTTTGTACTCGAGTGTTTACTTTTTGTTCAAAGTTGTTACGAGCCCTAATAAGTTGTTAAAATAGAAGTACTTGGCCCAAAATGCTAATTATCAGCACAATCTTCTTTCCCAACAGCGTCTCAAATATTGCGGATGCGCTATTTTCGAACCCATCTCTGTCCTTGACGTTTGCAATGTTTGCGTGACTTTGAATTTCCGTAGGCGTCTGTATTGATGGTGCTGCAGTAGGAGCCAGCGTCGTTGTATTCTTAGCGGTAGTTGGTAGCTTGTCGCTTGTCGAATAGGTAGATGGTGAAGGAGTAGTAGTATTACTAGTACTAGTTGGAGATACCGTTGCCTCCATGGGCATTACTGTAGGGTTCGTACTTGGTAATACTGTTGGTTCCTTCACGGGACTACTTGATGTAGCTGAGTTGGTGCTGTCAAAGCATTCATTCAGGCTGTTTTCGACCGAAGCGCAGTATTGTTCAGCTTCACATCCTAGACAGCTTTCGGAATCAACTGCCAAGCACTCCTTGCACTGACATAAACCCAACATTGTGTTACATGCTTCTGTTGCACAGTGCTCATCATCGAGGCAGCGTTGGCCTGATCCGATTCTACCTCCGAAGTTGAGATAATTGGCTACTTCAAGAGCTTCCTCCGCCTGTATAACCCAATCGAGAGAAATGAAATTTGGCTTGATGAATCCATTACTCTCCATGCACTGTTTGACTCGAGGATACAGGCTTCCCCAGCCATTAATGCCTCCACCCAGAAGACCTTCGCCAACAGTGCCTACAATCGAGTCGAAATGGTTCATGAAGAATAATCTCGACCAAGATAAGTTGCTGTTGGGAAATGAAACCTTGTCGGCATCCCATTGGTAGCGAGCTGTACAATCGTCTAGTCCCTCCCAAAAGTTCTCTTTCATTGCATCATCCCTGTACATAAAACCGTATTCTGTGCTACGCAACTCATATCTGTCATGAAATACAAAGAGACGCTGTCCAGATGAACGCATTTCATCCAGGGTAGGCCACTCATCGTGGTTTGCCCATAATTCACTGTCGTATTTGAACGTCATATGCGCCAATGACACGCCATTTACGTACAAGTTTGAGAATGCATTCTTCAAATTGGCCAGGATTGTAGATATAATTGCCTGATCCGCGTCTACAACTTCAAAATTTATTGCAACAACTGCATCGTTTTCTTCCAAAAAGCGTACAAGATGTGTCTGCATCTCTGTTTCAAAGTCATCGTAATCAATAGGACCGTGCACAAGGCGAAGCTTGCTTCGATTTGAATAATCTAATTTGATATCTAATGACAGTCCACGAACGCCATTAGCGGTTAGTTGTTCGTACATTGAATTTTCTTGGTCGCTTCCAAACAACTTGAAAAAGTTCCCCTCTGCGGAGGCTTTGTTTGCAGCGCTGTTATGGCTCATAATCATTGTATTTTCGTTGAATCTGAGTTCCCCATCGTCTTGGTTCAATGCTGAGGTGCATATCACCTTCAACAGCCCAAGGAAAGCAATAACAATCAATTTCTTGGAAAACAAAGACGCTGTCATTTTTTTGTGAAAATTCAAATTGTATTTGATCACCAATCTATGGCTGCGTCTAGAGAGAGAGTAGCCTAACGTCCGCTGCGTCTTGCTCCTTTTCTGGCGACTGCTCAAAAAGGTCCACGAGAGCTGCTACTCCTCTCTAATATATCTGACGAGATAATTATTCTGTAAGTATGGTAAGACGGATGGAGAGTACGCTAATAATTCGCATATAGAAAAGCATGTTGTAAGTATGTTTTGTCCATTTTGGTCGTTCAAAAGCTTTTTCGCGTTTCTAAGAACACTCTCTTGATGAGGGATAAACCCTCATAAAAAAGACGTGCATCGTGCACATCTCTACATAAGTACCATATGTAAAAGTAACATGGTACCACCCTGTTATGTAGATACTTCGTCACACACCGCATGAAAAAGAACAACTGCTGTATCATTTACATAGAAATGGGTGCTGCATTTGAGGTAAGTCCTTATGAATCTTTCGTCTATTGTTTTCAGTTAGTTTTTTTACCATAAAAATGGATCTCCTCTTGTGCAGTCGAACTCTTAATTCTTCCTACGGTACACTCAAACTTAGAACAGTGCCAAAGCAGCACCTAGGACACCCACGGCAACCAAAATAGTTTTCGAGTCAACACTCTTGATAAGTGTGCTAGATCCATTTGGAGCGGGAGTTGTCCAGGAAAATCCATACGGTCCGTTTGTAGGAGGAGAAGGAGAAGAATTGGGCATAGCAAAAGTTGATCCAGCTGACATTGTTTGGTTCGAACCACTAGGACTTTCACTAATAGGAGGTTTTGTTCCAAACGAAAACCCATTTGATGGAGTAGGAGCCTTAGTTACGAAGGAAGACTCAGGTGATGGTCTGGGAGTACTCGTCAAATTAGCACCAGTAGGAGCACTCGTCAAATCGACACCAGTAGGAGCACTCGTCGAATTGACAACACTAGGTGATGGGCTTGGAGCACTCGTCGAATTGGCACCAAATCCAGATGATGGACTTGGAGCTTTTG
>JALLBJ010000520.1:0-18894 GCA_036940105.1 Skeletonema potamos | reverse complement strand
TTAGCAAACTCAACCTGATTTGATTAAGTGCATTGAGGAAAGCGTAGCGAATGTCACCAGAACACATGCCAGCTTCGAACCCTTCTTTTAGCATGTCGTGGCAGTTTTGCAAGGCTCAGAATAACATGCTTTGAGGGCATAGTAGAGAAAGAACAGCTTCGCCTTTTGGTCGGGATTGTTGCCAAACCTTTGTGACAGTACCTTCATGACCATCCCCCCTAAGCGACAACCATCTGAATACCTTTATTTATTGCGTAGCATCCCCGCAAAATTAAGGAAACTCACCTGTGAATAATACTTAAAGATCCTGCTTTCCTTGAGGTTCAATTGCATCATTCTGCAGCTAAAATACGAAACTGTGAGTAATCTAAGAGTTGGCGTATGTTGTCAGATATTACAACTTGCATAGTCCGCATGGATGATTTTGCTGTGTTATAATAGGAACTGAGCAGATTTCGGACCAATTTATGTTTCTTGTACGCAACATGAGTTAATGTAGTTTAACATTACTATGGTAGCCACTCGCGACTGTATGATGCTCCCGTTGCGATATCCAGGTCCAAATTCGTGTCTACAACTGGAAGAATTCGGTGGCCGCGCTTACTGTAGTGGAGGCAAGCTCATCCAACGAGATTGTCTCTTCGCCTCTCTCTTCACGCCCGATATTCAACTCCTTGCAAGTTGCCTCTAACACCAGCTGCAACGAGCTTGGTGTATTCGGATAGATCGATTTCATTCGCTTTCTTTTCTTGGATGGCAGACCTAAAAATGCATCACCCTCAGCGTCAAAGAAGGAATCCTTATTGGCAGCGAAGCCCATGTAGGGTGCGTCACTCTCGATCATCAATCTCTCCAGCGGTATGATACCTTCGCGTAGACATTTACGAACCTCATCACTGTTATCACCTTGTTTAAGAATGTAACCAGACACGCTAATATAATATCCTCGTCTCATATACTCTTGGCATTCCAAAAATGTTCCTGTGTAGCAGTGCAAAATGATCTTTGGGCTTCCATGCCCTTCATGTTTTTCAGCCGCTTCGTCTATGCATTTTAGTGTATCTTCAAAGGCTAATCTCTCGTGCAAAAATACCGGAAGCGCAAATTCAAATGCAAGGTCCAGCTGAGATTGAAACCAGGGCAGCTGATACTTTTTGTCAGGAAATCCTTCTGAGTAATCAAGTCCTGTCTCACCAATACAACTTATGATCGCATGGTTGTTGGAATCACCTAATAACGCTCGTAGCCTTTGAAGATTCTCGCGCGTCAGAGCCTCTTCCTCTGTATTATAAGGGTGTACTCCAACCGTGGTTTTGATGCTTATGTTACTTCTTTCATCGCTTGTACAGGATTGCAATAAGTGAACAGATTTTTCTGATTCGGCTACTGTAGATGAAGGCGAGATCATGGCCTTTATTAATCGCGTAGATGGATGATGAAGGATCTTCAGAGGTGACTGCACATGATCGATATCAAACGACGAAGTATCCATCATTGATATCAAATCCTTGTGGAGAAGATTGCAGTCGACATCGACTAGGTGCGGCTGGTGGACATGAGACGACATTGACGTGTTGGCTGCTGTACGTCGAAGAGCGGCTAAAGACGACAAATTATTATTAAACGCTGCAACCCGATGTGAGGAGTAGGCAAAGTAGGCAGCAGGCAGTGAAGAAAACCTCTTCATTGTCTGGCAACAAGCGATCTATCTCATCGGACTATGGTAGCGGCTTATGGTGATGGTACTGTACCATGAGTTATGGTATGTATCTAGTCTTCATCGAAAAAAATAAAAAAATAGCTTTGAAAAATTTCATATATATATTATTTGCGCAACGGAGGACAACGACACCTATACTCTTCTTGATTGTGAACGAGGTTTGGAGCTTTACAAGAATGTTGAACAATTCTGGAATTATTTTGCCTTGTGTGTAAATTCTGACCGAACATTTCTTTTGCATCCGCCGACTGCAGCCGGAGATGATGAAGAAGCAGAACAAAATTGTGGCAAAAGCGAATACACGCTTACACGCTCATGATAGACCGATTCGTCTTAAGGATGACAAAGTCGCTGCGGAGTTTGGAGATGGTAATTATAAAGAATTGGAAAACCGCAAACATGCCGCTTTCCGGAAATATATTCGGGATAATAAACTCAATACTACTACCAACGGACTTCAACTACGACGTTCTCGTCAACTCTTAAGATGGATAAAGATGTAAAGGGTCGGAGCTAATGTAGTTTAACATTACTAGCCGAATACACTACATCGGAATCCCTCTTAGCGGAGAGCCACGACTGAGCTGCTGAAGAAACTTGCTTTTGGGTACACAATGGGACATGTGCAGCAAAAGCTCTGAACTTCATAATTTTAGACAGATCCTTCGCCGAGAGAACTTTGTGTGCTCTTGTGTGTTTGCCTACACCGATGGAGTCGCCAAAGCGATTTGCAAAGTTATCACGCATTTTGACTGCTATCCAATGATCGACGGGTCCTACTACTGGTAAAGATGACAAAAGAAATGAGGCGCCCGCGGCTGATAAGATGTATCCCGTTAGATACCAAAGACAGGAAGGGATGCCAATCTCTGGAGAATACTCGATTATTGGAGCAAACTTTGGCCGTGAGTATCCGATACTACAAAAGTGGAAGTCTCGAGGTAGCTCGTCTAGAAGAGCTTCAAGTCTTTCTACGAATCGGTCACAGATGATTGCGTCATCTTCCAATATCACGCAGACGGGTGAAGGATCCATGCCTTCATATTCATTTAGCAATGGGGGGCCTCGTGCAAATCCAGAGATTGGGATTAATCGTACAACCTTCTCTAAGTTTTCTGCTTTAGGATCCAAGTCTAACCGGGAGTCGAAGCACGACAGACACGATTCAACGCCAGCCCACGTTGCTATGTGGGATAGTGCACATGCTTTCTCAGATGTGGTTGTGTGGGCATCTTCGAACTCGCTCCCTGCGTGTTTGTCAAACGCGCTCAACTCGCTTGGCTTCCATTCCTCTTGGATGAAGTCCGACAAAGCACCACTTCCATTTGTCATCTGTGCGATGCGTGTTTCCAGCTCATCTTTGCTACACTGTCCATCAAATGCAAAGTTGTATTCGTCCTCTTCGCAAACTGCGGTCGCATTTTTGTGTACTGATACACAACTCTTTCGCTTCAGCTTTGCAACTCCTCTCATTACAAGCATCCGCTCACTTTTAACAGCGCGTTCAATAAAGTCAAGGAGGCGATCAGGACGACGCTCCAGGTTTATGACTCGAACTGTAACACTTGCTGCAGCATCTAGCAATGGTGGCATGATTGTCGCAGTGTCGAGACGCTTCCTTCCTACGTTAGAACAGATTTCCTCCGCTGCCTTCATTGTTGATAGAATTCTCCTAGCAAATCCATGTAAACCCGCTGCATCTCCGACAAGTTTGTAACACTGAATGATGGCATCTATATCGACATTCATCAAGTCAGTTTCACTCTCACATGTTTTGGCAACAACATCCATGAACTCGTTTTTTATGCTAAATGCAGCTGCTGTGTGCCTTCCCGTTGATGCACAATCAAGCTTAATCGATTCCCACCTCCTGCTCATGATACTATTGTAGGCAAAGCAACATGCTGGGAGTAACAAGAAGAGCCGACATTTTAGCCGTTCATTCTTCAAATAGGTAACGATGTTTCCGCAGAGGTTGATTATTTCATCAGCCTTGCCGATGGTAATCAATAAGATAATGTAGGATAATCCCACTTCTGCCGGCGATAAGTTCTCTCCACTAAGCTTGCTAATTTTGTTGCTGCCGTTGCATAGAGAACGAATTTCATTTCCAAATTCCAACAATTCATCCTCGTCGCTTCGAGTAATATTCAACCACTCACCATTAGATTGCAGAAGGCGTTTGTAGGCAGCCACTTCAACGGAAGCGATGTCCCGGATGCGTTTGTCAGAGCTGGAGCATCTCTCTTTCCATATATTGGCAGCGGTTCGAGTGGCAAATGCAGTCGCTTTCAATAACAACGAAGAACACCCGTTGGCATCACTTGATATTATCAGTTGAATACACTCACAAAACCACTCATCGTTTATCTCAGACTTTACATCGTCTTCCGGCGAAAGCAAGCTCTCTAATACACAAATACTAAGTGCAGGTGGAATCTTTGGATGATAATGTTCTACCCCAAGAGATGGCGCTGCAGAAATCACGTAACCCAATACTAGTTCTGCTGCTTTTTGGAAGTCACCCAAACGTCGTCGAAGTAACGAAGCGATCCTTCCGTGAGCGATTCTCTCCTCCAAGCAGACTAATTTATTGACATTCTTCACGCTATAAGTAAACTCTCCTTCTGGATTTTCGCAATTGTTTTCTTCATTGATGACGTCCACAGGATAAAAATGCATACCCGGCGAGTTTAAGTTCGAAGCACGTTCGGCATTCGCCCAAGTTCGAGTGATTTCAACGTGAAGAGAGGACAGTATTTTTTCCACAAGATGACAACGATTTTTCATTCCAACTTTGAGGATTGATATGTCTTCTTCCGATGAGAGGTCGTGACCACTGCGATCTTCAAAGATCAAGTCCCAATCATGATCATCAAAGCTATCGTGGCAGTAAACGTCCATGATGGCCAATGCGTCAATCAAATGTTTCAATCCTACTGATGCAGGGTGTTTCCATGTAGTCTCAGGATGATTTTTGTCGCCATTATGTGTGCCAAAGTAGACAGATGGGCAGTAAGTATAAAATGGAAGATAATTCTGTTGCGCTGATGCATCGTTGTGATTTTTAATGAACGACGAAGCTTCTATCAACGTTCTAAGAGAAGCCATCATATCCGCTGCTACCCTTTCATCGCTTTGACGGTGAAATATTGTTCTGGCACCTGCGCCCGAACGCAATTCAACATTTTTTTGTTCATTTTCAAAATCATCGTCGGCTACAGCTAACTGAGGTGTACATCCGACATCGTCGTTTGTCTGCCGCGGGGACATGTTCGAAGACGGCGACTGGGTCTCCACTACGACAAGAGAGACACCTAATATATCTAAACAACTCTTGGCTTCAATCAATTTCCCCAGTATTTGAGATCTTCTTGCATTATCTCTTTGTACAGTTTGCACGTCATGTTGGCTTTCTTCCGCTGCCAAACTCAGATGTATCGCATTTTCACTGCAGACATTTCCATCATCATTTGAATGTGCTGAATCAATGTTGTCTTCGTCACTGAATTCTCCCAACAGAGCTTCATCAGTGATGGGTATTGTGCTTCCCTCTTCTGCGCTATTGGTTCCCCCAAAACGACAATCGCTTTGTTTATTTTGATCTTTATTGGACTTTCTTTTGTTTGTGTTTGTCTTTTTCGTTTCATTGGCATTTTGTTTGGATACCGAAGATGCCATGCGTTTCCAGTGCGCAGCTTCATGTTTCCATTTATCTACATCATAGGTGACATTTTCTTGCAGCGACGTAAAGAAGTGAAGCACTGATTTATCTTTCTTCATCAGTGAAACGAGGCTTGCTGGTGGAGCGGGGGGAGGCTTAGGCTTTAGAGGCTTTGACCGAGGTCGCTTCCGTGATGTGCTGGCGTAGTCCTTTGATGCAACAGGGCGGAAATCATCTGCATCTTTCCCATCACTGAAGTCGAGACCAACGATTGCATCATCAACCCATTCCTTTCGATCCATCATCCCTATGTTGCAGCTGACTGATTTTGGTCCACTTTTATGTAAAACTTGTAACTTGTAACATACCATACACGATACTTACCACATCACATATCAATAATAGCGTGTACTGTATTGGTATGTGGGGTGGTTGTGGTTGTTGTCGTGATATGACAGTCTTGAGTGACAGGTGACAGATCTTTCCGTTCACGAGAGATGCGACAGGATTCTCAAAAGCCTCTCCTCACAAGCAAGATCAAACATCCATCCATCCACCTCAATCCTCAATCCCGGGATCATGAAATCAGGCAGTATAATCGATCGTTTTTACATACTCCCATAATTATAAACAGAACCTTCATTTTGTTATTGGGTGTCATTTATATTTCAATGATGGAAGCTATGTTTAATGACTGGGCAAGCCATTACGTTGGCACCTGTGATCTCTCCTTTGCAGTTGCAAAATGTCCACACGGTCCAAACCGGCAATGCGCGGATGAAACCTCCAGCTTTTACATGGTAGACGACGACACTTCAGTACATTCATTGGCGTCGACGTCCTCTCGCCGCTCGGTCAAGTTCGCAGAGAACGTAGTGTCTAATGTAGTAGAGGGTAAGTTATTCTTTGCTCTTCGATTATTTGGGTTTTTGCTCAACTAACTAGCCCATCTTGTATCCAATGATTCAATAATTCTATCAGTTCCAAGGTACATAGACAATGAAAATCGTGGGGATTTGTTCTACAGCGGTGTAGATATCGCCCAATTCAAACATGAGTTCAAGATGGAGAGAAAGCAATGGTGGAAAAAAGTATCGTTTAGCAAAGGCAGTTAGAGAACAAGTTGCACATACAAATATTTTCAACTAAGATTTTGATCTGTGACTTGATAACACCAAATAGTTACTGATGCTGGCTTCACTCTTCGGTCACACGATGCAGTAAATCATTCGAGTACAATCACAGGTCAACGAAATCGACATAGTTGCTCCGGCCCGGCCTTCGATGCACGGTTACATTGTATCACATAATATTATGTACTAGACACGAACAAAACATCTCCTCTTTGATTATTTAAGCACACATGATGATTGAAAGAAGATGCAAGCGATATAAATTAACACACGATTGAAGTAGCAACGAAGTAAACTTATTCTATTAACAACTAGACACAAAATCCAACTAGACGATGCGTTACATACACGCTGGGCCTTCTTCTTAAGTTATGAATGCGTCGCCTACGACGTGGCAGTGTGTGCTAGTGCTTTGCTTACCTCCTACGCCTGGGAGTAAGAACAACTCGACGCATTTGGAAACCATTTGCCTCCAGACTCATTTTGGGATCAGGTTTGTCACCCCAAAGTGTTTCTGCGGTCTCGTCAGTACCAACAGGGAGAACATTGGCTATAAGAAGAATTAAGGGTTAGCTTGTGAATGTAAATAATGAAAATGGAATGAGCAACAATTATTTCCCCTCTTCATAACTCACCATCTGAAAGAGAAAAGGAAGACACCAGTGAAGGCATTTTTTCTGCGGATGCAACCCAGTCACCATTGGAAAAGGAAATGCAATGAGACCAGACAAAAGCTGCGTTTCCATCTGCATCACAAGTGAATGAACCTTCAGCAATAATTCCATTAGCATGCGCCATGGAAGAATAACCGTTTGTTCCAAGCTTAACTCGAGAATCGCCCACAGATACATCTATAGTTCCAGTCGAAGTGCGGATCTCCTTCTTCGCAAGAGCAGCTTTCACAGCATCAGACAGATCTTCATGCCAGAAAGGATCTCTTGGCTTTGGCGGTACTTTCACATTTCCAGTTCGTGGAGCCTGTTCTCCAGTCTCTCGACGGCGATTGTTGCGGCTTTTGCGAGGTCCGGTGCAAGGTCCACCTCCTGGAGCAGTAACGCTCACTGCTTTTACCTTTCCATCATCATCGTGTCCAATCTCAAACTCCACTGCCCAGCCCTCATCCTATAAAGTGCCAGAAGAAAGGAAAAATGTTAATACATGGAGCAAGCTAAAAGAAAAGAAACAGTGGCCTCGTACGTCAGATGCTTACCAAGGTACGATATCCTTCACTAGAAATGCTACTCTGGTGGACAAAGATATCCTCAGAGATAGGACTGCCCTCCGCAGGGGTAATGAAGCCATACCCCTTCTTATTGGAGAACCATTTGACGCTTCCTAGGACCTTTTCCGCCATATTCCTCTACTATTAGAAACCCGTGCAAACTTCAATGCAGTGATCAACCGAGCCGAGCGAGGATGCATCATGCATTGATTGAAAAGTGATGGTAAGATTAGATACGTCACAGGCTGGGATTCCCGAGAATGGTGAAATAATGAGAACTGAATTTCCACTGAATTCTCCTTCGTTGCTGGGGGTTTGTATGTATCATAATAAGATGCAATCGCAACCACCACTGCTGCGTTGACTCGTTTGAAACACAACATGTGTGAAAGAAGCAGTTAAGTTGTGAGCCACTGTGTGTGAGGAAAAGTTTTTTTATACAGAATTGGCACTGCACTATGCTGATAATTAAGACTCAGTTCAAGAACTAAAAATTGGAGAAATATCGCATTGTTCTTTTATCATAGTCATCTTTAAGGATAAAACATTTTTGCTCTAATGAATATTGTATCCTGCATCAACCATAACTCCCCTCATCCCAACTAAACAAACACACAAAGTACTCCACACATCGATTTTGTATTATGCAAACAGAAGTCGACAAATGATCTTAAGCACCACTCGTTCAAACTCGCTTAACTTAACAGCATGACTTTCCAGCTGCTTGTGCAACTCCTCCGCCATCTTTACCCAAGATAACTGGTTGGCTAGCTCCACCCACCGACCTATCACCGCCTGCAACTGATGCTGCCTGACTCCCTTCGTACTCATCGATTCTCCTTCGTTTAATAGTGGTAGCTAATGCAGTGAACATTGACTCAACATTTGATCCAGTCAATGCAGAAGTTTCAAAAAACTGCACACCATACTCTTCCGCCAAACCCCTCCCCTCTTCTACCGAGACGACACGATCCGCCTCCAAGTCAGATTTGTTGCCACATAGGACGATGTCACAATCAGGTGGAGCGCGAGTCTTGATATCTCGCATCCATCCAATTACATGATCAAATGAGGGTCGGTTGGAAATGTCATAACAAAGGACAAAGCCATCCGCTCTGCCAAAGAAATTAGAGGTGAGACTGCGGAAGCGTTCCTGCCCTGCCGTGTCCCAAAGTTGAAGCCTCATTGGCGCCCCTTCGATCTGAATGAGGTGTGAGCAAGAAGAGTTGGGTGAAATGTTTGTTAGACATCCTTATTATGATGAAAGAAAAAAGATATTATATCTTTGTTGGAAAAAGCACACGCACCTTGACCATTTTATCCCTGTAATCAACCCCAATAGTCGTGACAAACTTGGTTGAAAATACATTCTGATCAAACCTCAACACCAAACTGGTCTTCCCACATGAAGAGTCGCCCACCATGAGTAACCGCACAATGTACGCCCCCTTTGCCCCCATTTGGAGCGGCCGGGGGGCAGCTTGCTCGTTGTTATTATTTGCAGACATGTTGTTGTTCAGAATTTCTAAATTGAATCTTCTCTATCAGGTACTTCTCACTAATTGCTTGGCTAATTTTTGTAGGATACGATTGGAGGGTCACGAGAGAGCGAACAGGGGTTGAGCAAAATTCAGTTAGCTAACGCAGCAGCAAATAAATGATGGTGGCAGGAACACACAAGCTTTCGAAGAGCCATCTTGAATCGCCGACGAAATTCTAATCATATCTAATGCACATATTCTGCCCCGGAAGATCATCCACCAAAATCTCGCAGCGAGGATATGGCTCACCTTCAAAATGTTATTTAATCTGCTATTCTCTTGGTAGCAGCTACAGTTGTTTAGCGACGACGGTTGTTTCGTGGAGAGTAGAATTCAAGTGTAGTGGTGTACGATAATGAGCAGATTCTCTCGTAGCTTGTCGCTCCAAAAAAAAAAGAGAAAAACTTTTTTCATTTGCTTCTACTTCTACTCCTACTTTAACGTCGGAATACTTGTGAACTAACAATTTCGAATTTTGCATCCATGAATGAAATTAAGACTGATCGCTGTCGCCCTTGGCCAATAAAGCAAGTGAACTCTGTGATGTGAGCGAGGAGGTTTAGTGAAACATGGCGTTAGAAACAACTGCCTCCGTCGACTACGAAACTGTTGGCCCAGCTTATACATCTCCAGGCATGGCAAGTTGTCCTCCACTGGTTCAGCTGCAAGCTTACGGCATTTGCTGCCCCTTCTTTGAGACGGAGGAAGATCACGAGGCGCGTGTAGGAGTTCAGCTCCTAACCAATTATCCGATAACTTGGTATAGAAAACAACAAATCAACAACGTATTAGTAGAGGGTAAATCAAGTGATTCATCTCACGATGGTGGTTTCATTGGAGGGTTAGTGACGAGTGTCGATAAGCTCCTCGGAAAGGACAAGACATCTGTTTATAATGGAATACCTGCTACTCTCTCCATCATTGACACTGAACAATGCGGACCTATAATCAAAGTCAAAGCTACTCAAGAAGCTGCTACATCGGGATCAATGAACAAGGATAAAGAACGGTCGGATCAGTATTCTGACAAGCAGACACTTCCCTCGATTTCAATACCACTTTGTCTAGTTGACACTGTCTCTGCTGGCTGGTCGCTCATTGGGGATAATACTGAGGGGGGGGGTCAAACTATTTGCAAAAAAGCAACAATCACTTGGACGGATTTCTGGCGTAGAACTATTGAGATTTGACACACTTGGTGGAGGAGGCGACGACTGGTCCGAAATTGTGTTTCCGGTAAAGTCCACTAAGCCAAATGAACACGTCGATAGGATAATTACTCGATTAAGAGCATTGATTGATTGGAATAGGAAGAGAATGGCATCCGAAGTTGAGCAGGGAAAGATTATAACACCATGCAACATCGCTGAAATATCAGAGTAGTTGTTTGTAGAGTACATTTGATTAGAAATAGGAACATAGTTAGCCATTAATTAGCTCCTATTGGCCATTGCAATTGCTGTATACTTTAAGCCGCCAGCTCCCTGCACGTATTTTGCCTTGCGAGCTTCTCTATCACGTTTTTGATGCTTCATCTCTATTTCTCGCTGTGCGAAATGTTGAACTTGTCTCGCTTTGTCGGATATCATTCCACGTCGTTTGGGAGAAGATTGCCCGTCATCGAGATCATCAACATCTTCAGCAGACTCGTTTTCTGCAACTCCTAGGGCGAGGAGCAGGTTTTGTCTCCGCCTTTCCCACTCGACAAGTATTTGCAATTGTACCATTGTATCATTTCGAGTAGCATCGTCAGCATCTTCCGAATGTGCAGGACCTTCTTCCTCGTCGAGTTCTGAACATTGTAACGGTTTCAACACATCAAACCGCAACACAACGTCATTGTTGTCCAAAATAACTTCAATTCCGTTCTCTGCTAACCGAACAGTTTTTATCATTCTTAGTGGCACGCGCTTTTTGCCTACTGCTCTTGCTTGAGGCGGCGACATGACTATTTGCGGACCTCCTCTTGCATCTATAAGCGAGAGCGTTGATCCATCCACACTTTCATAGCTCCCCCCACTGACACCGGATGATGAGCCTCCAAAGATTCCCTTAAGAAACGTCAAAGAGCTGCGGTTCTCGTTTTCACCACGTCGATGCCAGCGCACGGGGACGGAAGAAAAAGACCAGGCTGCTCGCCGCGCGGCACTGTCTTCCTCTTTTTCTAGGCATGGACATATCGTACCCAATAACTTGAGTTTGAGAAGAGGGTACGGCGATCTTTCCAGCATGGTTGTAATATATTTTTTGGGGCGGGTTGGAGAAGCGATTGCGAGGAGCGAGGCGGAGCGGGGAAGCTAGAGAGAGAGCGATGCTTGCGTCTTGCGTTCTCTTCGATCATTTTTTCTTGACACAACACACAACCTCACACAACAAAACACATGAGAAGTAAATTATCACCTCACCATTACCATGGTAGTAGCTAGGGCGCTGATTCGAAGTCGTCAACCGTGCGCACGTCTAATTGAATTAATTCGTGCAGAGAGGGCTGATGGAAACTCGGGAGGAAAGAAGTCATGGCTTGCTGCATTAGCGTCGGCCGCAGCGGTAACTCTGCTGAATGCCGTAGACGATGGAGAAACCAATATTCGAACAAGGTGTGATTATTCACCATTTCAGCGCTTAAGCCGAAAACTAGACGCAGAAGATGCTCCTTTTGAGCCGTGGCGTCAATCGCCAACGGCTCCACAAAGTAGTTCACTTCTTCATATATACTCCAAAGACGAGAATGGCAAAAATCACAAGGACGATATTCCTATGAATAAAAAGTACAGTATAGATTGGTCTCATGTCTTAGGCGAGGGTGCCTACGGAAAAGTTCATCTAGCTAGAGTTATAGGCACGGGTGAAAAGGTTGCGCTCAAAAAAATCTCCAAACGATTCACCAATTCTTCCGCGTTTACATCAGAGACTGCGGCACTGTGGCGAATTTATGACGCTGGAGGTCATCCAAATATCACAGGACTCAGAGATATCTATGAAGATTTCAGTCATTTTTACGTCATCTTAGATTTAGCTCGAGGAGGGGAGCTTTTTGATCATCTCATTAAAGATGGATCATACTCAGAGAAGGATGCCTCTCGCTTGATTTCGGAAATACTTTCGGCGTTGGCATTTCTACACAACATCGGTGTAATTCACTGTGATTTGAAACCTGAGAATATCTTGTTATGTAACAGTCGCAGAGGAGGTGAAACTGTAAAAGTAATTGACTTTGGATGTGCAATAGTGGACAAGCGCGGTGACTCACCATTTCAATTTGATCAATCAAACAATCCAACTCGATCATTGGGAACACGAGCTTACTGGCCACCAGAAGCCTTCGGAAAGCAAGGAAAAAAGACAGAAGCGATGGATATGTGGGCTGTAGGTGTTATCTTGTTCATTATGTTGTGCGGAGTCCACCCATTTGATCTGAAAGCCATTAAGACAGATAGTGAGATTGAGGAAAAGATCAAAAAGAACCCTTACGCACCGATTCATTTGGCTACTCATTTATCGCCTAGCGCGAGAGACTTTTTGAAGCAATTGATGGAACCCAACCCAGACGAGAGGCTGACAGCAATTACAGCTTTGGTAAGTACTTCAATTCCGATTTGGTCTGTTATTTTACGTTGACTCTTGTATTTTGGCTCACATTCTTGATTGCAGCAACATCCTTGGATCAGAGGAGTCACACCAACTTCGAAAGTCATTGATGGCTCAGACACAAAACTCGAAATGTATCAGGATCTAAAGAACAGCTTGGCAACTGGAATTTTCGCTGCGCTAGTCGACAGCGACAAGCTGAAGGAGAAGAAGGACGCTGGCGAGGACTCATCGGCAGATACTTCGTCACTTACACATTTACTGAAAAGAGCATTTGACGTTTTCGATGCAAAGGGAAAGGGATATGTGACTGATGCTGATATAGGTAGAGTCATGGCAAAAGTCACAGGATCAAGGCTATCAATGGAAGACGAAAAGGATTTGATGAAAGCTGTCAAAAGATCATCGTCTCACAAATCATCCAACGGCTTGTCACTTTCTGACTTTTCACAATTATTTTCTCGGCTAAGCCATGAACACCACAAGCAAGGAGATTATTTGTACCATATTGGTGATGTAGGCGATGCGATGTACTTTATTAACAGTGGAAAGATTGAAATACTGACGAAGGAGGGTCATTTGCTATCAATTTTACGGCACGGCGATTTTTTTGGTGAAGGAGCTTTAGTTGAGAATCGAACCACAAGTAAGAATGGAGGATTGATAATTCGACTTTGCACTTTCCATAAACCTTGTCTAACCAACTACTACTCAATATCCGAATCACCGAATCAAAGGAATCGCTGCAGCTCGATGTGCCACTCCAGTTGATGTTATAAAGGTGCCTCGGGAAGATTTCAACACGTATATCAGCTCATCTCCCGAAACAAAGCTATCTATCAGGCAAAGATGGAAGGCCCGTGCCCTCTCACAGGCGAAGCATCTCATACGTCTGCAGACGAACCTGAAGCGAAAACATCTGACAGCTGGTGACGTCGTCTACCACGAAGGAGATGTAAGTGAACATCAGGAAACGTACAAGTGAGTGATGGTAAATACTATTTTTTCTAACCCTCTCCTTCATCTTACCAGGTTGGCGAGTCGATGTATGTCGTAGATGAAGGCATGGGAGGAACACTGGAAGTTCGGATAGGAGACAAAGTCGTACACCACTTGAAAGGAGGAGATTCGTTTGGTGAGAGTTCACTACTATTTCAACGTCCCAGAAGTTCAACCATTGTTTGCTCTTCAGCAGAGTGTCATCTGCATGAAATGAAGAGTTCCGATTTTTATGATATGCTGGAAGCAGACCCAGGTACGGCCAGAGCGCTGCGAGAATTGTGCAGAACACGAATGTTCCAGCGAGCTACGAAATCTTATTTGATTAAGCAGAACAGCGGTCTAAACAACGAAGATTTGGTTCGAGCCTTTCGGGATGCAGATAAAGACAATTCTGGGTCGCTTAGCCTCGAAGAAGTTCGACATATCTTCAGATACATGGGTCAAAACTCGGACATGCCCGAAGAAGACGTGATAGAATACTTCAATAGCCTTGATCTGGACGAAGACGGGCAAGTCACGCTGGAAGAATTCCAGCGCGTATTCAAAGAGATTCAGTAGAGTCTCTACGATGGCTAGTAATATTAAACTACATTATACTCATGTCGCCTACAAGAAACACAAATTGGTCCGAAATCTCCTCAGTTCATATAACACAACAAAAGTATCCATACGGTCTCAGCGAAGGTTGTCTGCCGGACCAGCAGGCCTGATTTGGCAGTTTTAGATTCGGAGCCTGGATTCCTCACTCGCTACTACTACAATTGCAGTCATCACCCCCTGATAACATCCAGGTCAGGGGCTCAAAATCCTCTCCGTTTATGATAAGACTTCAGAAGGTTTGAAGTAGCAAGCCGATACTTCCCTACCATGATGGCCCACATTCATCGCTCACCCACGTGTGAGAATCGCACATTATGCTGGTGCTGCTTTCTCTACTAATTGCTGAAGTTTGGCATGCCATGGTCCATAACCTCCAGTGATCCAAGCATTTGGTGCAGGAAACGTATTGGTAACTTCAGCCCCTGCACAAACAGATATTGCTTCATCCATTCGCTGCCTAGTGACAGCCAATTCAACCTCCATACCGATGGGTATGAGCAGCTTTAGATGACCCTCTTCGGCTACTTTTCTTATGACGTGTTTCGTGTAGAGCTCCCATGATAGCACAAGCGAAGGTGCTTTCAACCCTAATGGTGGTCTCGCCTTTTGCATCCGATGAACTTCGTTTGAAATAGATGATCTTCTGTATTTTTGCGGCTGGGAGACTATGAACATGAAATCAAAGAGTTTTTTCATAGTGAGGCAAATAAATAGCAAGGACGAGCAGGATATAAAGCAACTTACTGTACCAGCCAAATATTGAGACTTAGCGCATGATGGGACGAGTTGAACAATGAAATGAGGATAGATAACAAGGTTATTTGAAGAAGCAGTGATGGAGATGTACGTACCATCCAATAGCCAGATTCCACGCCTTTTGAGATTTTCCAAGATCTTCAGTTTCGCTCTTAGTCGCTCCTCGAAGGGCAATCCACCACCTTTCAGTACGTCTGCTGCAAACGGAGAGGCAAAGTCCTTCCCAGGTTTGCATGGAGCAACGTGATCAACACCTCGATCGATGGCAGCAAAGAGAGTCCAGAACTGCGTAGTACCCTTGTTATTCTTGTCCTTCATGCTTGGAGTCAAAGATTCATTTTCGCCGTATGCTAGGCAATATACTAGGGAAATAAAGTCGCACGGTCCGTCGTATGCATCTTTCAATAAAGTGCGGTTAAATTTTGGCCCATCAAAGGCTCTGTCTTGATTAGTGTGTGCATGAGACTCTGCGAGAAGAATTACCTTCACTTCGTCGGGCCGCCAGTAGTCGTAATACGTTCTACACACACGAGGCAAAATAACATCTCGGATTAGTGACACAGAGAGCATCACATTCATAAAGAATTCACATACCTTGCCAATTTGACAACATCAAACTCTTCGCAATCACCATCTGGAAGCAAGCTGCTAACTGCTCTGTGAGCATGACTGAGAAGGTCACAGGAAGGATCCAAATAAGTTGGACATTTCACATGCTGCAGCGATTTGAAGAAAGGTCCCTCCACGTTGACGACTGCTGTTGCTTTCAAATACGCCGAGACCAGTGAGTGGAGAGTAGGGAGAAGCGATTTTTTGCAGCCTGAATGTTTCGTATATTCATTTTTGCTTTGCGAAGAATCTCCACGATCCCATGACGGTGGTTTCCATCGTCCAGTAATGTGGCCATTTGGTACCCACTCTAAACAGACATGAGTTTGTTGTTAGTCAAGTCAATACGAGTGCATATTAATCAGCATTTCTTAAGACAAAACTCACCACCTTGCCTCCTCCGACGGGTTTGTGACCTCCATTCCTTTGCGAGAGATCCTTGATTTGAGGGTTTGCTTCGAAGAACAAGTAATCGTTTAGACGGCATTACCGAGACGCTGAGAACACACACGTTTCGCTGTATCATTTCGCTTTGAGGAGCAGTGCCGATCAATTCATCTCTTGGCTTCGAATCCAAAAGGCTAATGCGCTTAGCAAGAGCTTTGTTCCTTCCCTTCATTTGGTAAACTTGCTCCACGTCATTCTTTTGAAGAGTCATCTGCAATATCTTCATCTGTGTCATTCTTACAGCTTGATTGTCCTCACTTCGATCAAACTCCAAAAAGCTTCTTTCGATCTTATTAATACTTCTGACTGGCATCTGCAATGCATGTGATGAGACCTGAGTTGCTGCAGCGACACTACTCAGATCCATCGGCTTCTCTGGTGTGACTTGTACGACAAGCCGCGTTGTCTCGGGAGCAAATGGTGTTTCTTGAGCTTCAATAACGACGCTTTGCACTTCCTGACAAAGTTCCCTTTTCGTAGATGACATCGCATCATCATCTATCTTTTCTTTCTTTACATCCGTTGATACGACACAATCCGGTCTTGAAACATTATCATCTTCTCGAGGCAGCAAGACATCGGTGATATATTCATCAACATTGAGACAATCATCATCAATATCTTGCGTCAGATCGAATAATTCTGTCACATCTCCATCTTGATTTCTTTCCTGCATTACTTGGGGTACGCGACTGGGATCTATTTCATAGCTCCTCACTTGACATAACAGTCGATACACCTCCAGCTTATCATTCTTCTTGATTAACTCATCAATCCTAACCCGCAGCCTCTGAAATCCAGGCGTCTTCAGATCAATAAGGCGTGCTCGACAAGTCCTTCTTAAAGTCATGCCAGTAGGCAATTCAGAATTCAAATGTATGCGCGGCAGAAGGTATCTCTGGCGCAGTTCTTCAAAGTCTTGTTCATCAAATAATGCCGTTTCAGAGGGGTGATTACCAGAGGATGTGACGAGTTCAGGATGAGTTACTGTCACACCATCCTCTTGTCTTGGTTGCGTGTTTCTGGATATACGCTCATCATCGTTTGAAGAATCAAGGGTTAGATCGTAAACTTGAACCTCGGCCCTCTCGGCCCTTTTCTTACTTCGTAAAGGGTAGTTATTCATAGTTGCTGGAGCCGTTGCTGTCGCCCTCCGAAAGTATGGTAGGGGATGATGATTGATGACGATCGGGGTGGTGGTACTCCCGCTTTTTTCTTCCTGCAGCTACGATGCACTGTCTAAATTTAGGTACTTCAGCAAGCCAAGTGCTCAAAGAAGTGCGTTCGGCAGCGGCAAGCTTCGTGCGTCATGGCTCTCGGGAGATACCTATATTCATAATTGGGTGCGTCGTGTATCTAAGTATGGGTCGCGTCGCATCTGCATAGTGAGATGTTGGTAGAGGATAGAAGTAAGCATTAGCTAGTCGGCAGGCAGCATTTCGTTCTAGATATTTGTTTTATTTCTAATGACTTCTTAGTCTGCATTGCAGAGCGGAGTGTGACAACCGGATTCCCTCTTGTTGGTTTGTACACACATCTGCTTGCTCATCGCGTACACCATTAGTGCTTGTAGGGTAAGCCGTAAATAATCTCAGCGAACCTCAAACCAAAAGATAGCTAGCCCATCTCACTTGCGCACTCAGCAGCACCAGCCTTAATGGCCATCGACATTGTTGTCCAAAAGATTGTCCCAATTTTCTTCCTCCATATCTTCAAGATAAAACTTTCCATATTCTGAGGTTCCATAAAATGCCGACAAAACTTCCTCGTCTTGAATCAATTCCTCTTTTGTCGCATATCCACCAAGAGATTTAAGAATTTTCGCCACATCCATATCCAGAAGATAGTGATTCAATGCTCTTGGGTCATTGTTATTGCATCGACGATAGGTGTACTTCTCGGGAGTATCCATTATGTCTTTGTTCTTTGTAAAGTTAGAGAAGCAATTGGCGATGTGGCGGCCAACTTTGTCAACAGAGCTGTCGTCATTGATGACAACAACAGCAACTTTCCAAACCCACTTGGATCCTCGTTTTGCTTTCATGGCCGTAATACCATCATTGATGGAAAGGTCTCGGCGAGGCAAGAACCCAAATACATATCTCCACTCTTTGGAAAGATTCACTCCAGCTTCCTTATCATTCAAACCTTTTTCCATGGGGAATATGTAGCTTGATTCACCATTTGTCCAAGATTTGGAGCAGAAACCAATGTAAACTCCTTCAACTTGAGTTTGGACAAGATCAAGATTCTGTTCTCTCACTTTGCCCCTGACATCAGTAGAAAGTATACGGGATCCAGGTGACCAGTTTGCCTTCCATTTCTTTGGGGAGGTAGGAGGGCTTGTGCTTGCCTTCTCCTTCTTTTTCGCATCATTGTTCGTTTTGCCCATGCTGTTTATTGTGAGGTAAACAAGTGGCAGAAAAGATGAGATATTCCAATGAAGTGCACGGTGCAAAAGGATTGCTTTTGATTTTATTAGACTTTGAAATTATGAGCTCTCAGATTTACAATCGACTGTGACCGTCAAGCAAACGCCCCCCCCGTGTACACCTTCCTCAACCGGAGGAAGTTGTACACCTTCCTCCGGTTGATGGGTCGGAGGAAGTTGT
>JALLBJ010000519.1:0-22609 GCA_036940105.1 Skeletonema potamos | reverse complement strand
GGCCGTGGACCAAGAGGCAGTATCCATTATCGGGAACGTGAGCACTCATGGCACCGAATCCAGTGTTTCCAGCGAAGGGGAAACCAGAGAGACCTCCCAAGTTGAAATTCTGACCATAGATTGTTACGAAGCTATCCTCCAAGACACGAGCCAACTCATCTGCACAGAGAGATGTGGCCACCAAAGTATTGGCAGGAGTGAAGCCCTTGTTCTCTAGTGCTGAAACTACCTTTTTGGTTAGCTTTGTGTTTGAAATAGCACCGGGGAAATTCTTCTTAACAAGTCGATCGAAGTCAGAAGAAGAACCCGTAAGTACGTTTTTCACTTTGGACAACAACTTCTTTGCCTCCAAGGAAGTTGTGGTCGACGCCGGCGACCGTGGCTGACGAAGAAGCTGAGCCGGCGGCTGGAAAGCCTCACTGGATGCTGCTGCAAGGGCTAGAAGGACACACGCTTTCATCATCGTGACAAGGTGCATAGAGAAGTGTAAGGGGAACACCAATATCACTGAGCCAGATGAGGCAAAATTGGGGGAAAGTGGAGAGCTACCAAATATATCTTTACGGGGTCGGTTAAAAAACTTTTACCAACAGTCAATCCAACAACATTAGTCAGAATGACGCTGACAACTTGAACCCATGTATGTCTCATAAGTTCGAGGACGAGTTCTTAGCCCTTGTGCTAAAAAGATGGCTGACATCACCATGACGTTGACGATTTTTGACTATTTTGGCGGGTCGTCGGGGTCTTTTCTCTTGGATGGCGATAGCACTCAACACTCAACGCTCTCAAGATGGATGTCAAATGATATTTTGTTATGAGACTCTCTTTGCTTGTTAATACAGTTACTTAGGACAGTTGCACTCTATAAGTATCCATTCTCAGCAGCAGCAACAACAACAACAACAACAACACAGACTACCATGTCGTCCTCAGCCGCTCGTCCAACAAAGAAAGCCAAAAAATCGCCTGCGCCCGGCCCATCTGGCGGCGGTGCTGCAAGTGCAATCGACGATCTTACAGCCTTAACAACTGCTCAGTTGTACTCACTATCTGCAAGACGTCACAGAGATCAGTGTCGAGAAGCCGTCCGTCTGGCACAGGAGGAACGTGATCGAGCCCATGTCTCGCTGCAACAGATACAAGCCCAGTTGCAACGAGGTGAGTTTCTCCGAGGAAATGGCTTTTTTTTTCACATTCACATCATGTGCTATTTGTTTTTTCTCAACCCTTTTCGTGAATCATAAAAAAAATCATCTTCTATCAACAGCCAATGAACACCTCGAAAAGATGGAGGAAAATGCAAGAGACGCTCACAGTGAATACTTGGATGCCAAAAATCTCTTGGTTCGGGTACGTCAATCCAGCAACACAGCTGTACCAATGAACATCGCACTTGATGATAGCAGCGTTGAAGACATATTGGGAATCATTTCAAAGAAACCAGGTAGTAGTAGTGCTGCCGATGGTGGTAAGAGTCCCAAGAAGAGCCAAAAATTCCCTTATATTGAAGATATCTTGTTATCATTGGCAAAGAGTGGACAACTTCACAAGGGGACCAAGTTGAGCGCCGCGGAGTGCAATCTAATTAACAAAAAGGATAATTCTCAATATGTCTACACCATGCAACTTGTTGAAGAGTTGTGGACGGAAGAGGAGGAATTATTTCTACGTTCATCACGTGAGGAAATTGAGGAATCGATGGAGGAGGCAAAGATCATTGCCGAGACAATTTCATTGAGGTGTTTGACCAAGTTGAACGAATATGAAGGGCGGGATGATCCTACGCCTACAAATCATCAAAAGCCTAGCTTTGTGAGTGTTGGGAATAGAGCGAGGAAGGTTTTTATTGGGAGAAAGAAGGGTGATGAGTCTCTTGTAGTGTGAAGGGAGAAGGCGTTGATGTTGGGGGTTTTAAAGGTGTTTTCTTCAGGTTATTTGTGTTGCATTTTTTGTTTGAAAGTAGAAGAGATTTGTGTTTCTTTTCAGGTAGATCGAGTTATTACTATATCATTATACATTATTATTATTATTACCACAGAATAGTTGATCAACAAAAGTGTATTCTTAACCGAATCATCATCAAGAACGCTATCATAACGAATGGGCAATCTCACACACTGCCTCAAAAGCAGTGACCGCAACCGCACCTCCGATGCCCATCCTAAGTGCCTTCGGTTGAAACCCTTTATACAACGCAGCGGGTCCCTCAGTTCGCCCTATCTTCGTAAGTGCCTGTATTGTGGATGTGTACTCAATATTATTGGGACATTGCGCCTGTATTCTGCTCTTTACAACGTCGAAAGGGGNGTATTATGGATGTGTACTCAATATTATTGGGACATTGCGCCTGTATTCTGCTCTTTACAACGTCGAAAGGGGCATTGCACATGGTAGCCATCACTCCTCCTATGAACCCGGTGACCAGTGAGTGTAACGTAGCTTTGACTCTAGAATCCCGAGGAGCAGGAGAAACATCCTTGATTTTGTACATCACAGTAAAGTATACACAATTGAAAACGGCATTTCGACCGATCGTTGCATTCACACCATTGGAAAATGCAACGAGACCCTCCTCCCTAAACACTTTTTGCATACAATCAAATGAATTTTTATATTTGCCGAGATGTTCCTTTGCCTGTAATCTAACCTTGACAACCTGAAAAGGGGTAACGACTACAGCTTCGGCAACTCCCGAAATTGCGCCAGAAAGTGCAACGACTGATGTGGTTTCTTCCTTCACTCCACTTCCACCAAACAACAAACGCTTGGCCATTTCATTCGATGAATACATCACACTCCTAGTCGGAAACATTCCACAAAGCTCTGGCAAAAGGCCACGAAAGAGACGTAATGTTCCACCCTCAGCTATAATTTCTTGAGCACATGAAGTGATTGTTCCATTCTTTCCATGGTTGAGCTGAAAACGGACTTTGATGAGTTCCAGAGGTTGCACGACAATAGCTTCGATGGCACCGGCTATTCCTCCTGCCCATGCTAGGATGCTGTGTGATGCCGATGATGACATTGTATCTTTTTTGTACGATACTAGCAAAACATTAATAATGACTCTCGACGAACAACCCAATCTCTTCTCTCTAGAGAGTAAACTTCCAGAACCGGCCAAGATTGAGGCCAGCTTTTTAATCTCTCTTCTTTCGAAAGGGATAGTAGACGGGATAGTAGGGGATGGAGGGCGAGGGCTGGGCGAGGGAGTTGGAGAGAGCTCGGCCCAGACGGATGACGGACGGACACAAAAACCACAACGAACAACCACCGACACATCAGTGCAATCAAACAGCCAAGGCTGATCAAGGGTACCGAACACACTTATCTTACATAAAAATGTACTCCTACTTACGTTACTTTATTGGCCCTGTCACCTCAAAGAAAATGCACGAATGCAATCTTGTAAGTGTCACAACACTCAGGCGAAAAAATGACGTCGATGATTGGACGGAACATGAACCCGGATAGCACTTGCCTGACAGCCACAATTGCATACATGAAATACGGCCCCCCAAATGAAACCTTAAGCAACGCGAAATATCAAAGCAGCAACAATAAGCATGTAGGAAAGTTGTGGCACTTAGACAAAGCATCAATATATCTGGCATCAGTCAAACCAGGTAAAAATCCATTCCAAACTTAACTTCTCATGCTGAGCTTCTGGAAAACAAGATGATTTAAGTGTTTGAAAAAATATGTAAGTTGATCACCATATTATTTTTCACCCAGTCACCTTCTTTATCTCCTCTGCCTCCTCTGCTTCAGTGTCAGATGTGGTACATTGCTGCTACATTACACTGTAAAAGTTTGCACTTGAAACTTGAAATGACAAACGGAATGAGAACGCTGGCTTTCAAGAAGTAAACCCACGTTGAAGTAATTACTCCTCTTTGAAGTCTAAATCCCAGACCAATTCGTCCAGTTGACCGGACGGACAATCTCGGGATTAGCGGGCGCGGTAAAAAGAGGATGCCCGCTAAAGTTTGAAGGGTCAATTATGAACATAGAGTTTTCATCAATGTACATCTATGACAAAGATAGGGCAAAAAGGGTTTTCGCCCGTCCAACCGTCAAAAACAAGAAGAACCGCAGTCCCTCCGGAGTTTTACCGCAAGCATGAATGAATGTCAAAGGTGGCTGCCCAACATAGCGCTTGAAATAGGATCGGATGCAGCGCAAATNAATCAAGCCCTAGAGGCTGGTTTTCACGGGGTGCAAAAATTGTGTTTTTTGTGACGGGTGAATGACAGACCACTTGGATTATTTCTTATCAGGGTTTATGAATACAGGCCGTGATGAGTGAAGAGAGGTACATACGTACGTAGGTAAGTAGGACGAGAGTGGTGTTACAAATGGTACTTAAAAACTACGTAGATAAGATGGTAGGTACCATACCATATCTACAACACCTGTGGTCTATGGTACCTACCATCGTACCTACCTGCATCCCACGCCTCGACAATTTTTTTGAAAAGCAACGGCATCAACAATACAATAATATAATGGAGACAGCTTGGGAATTCGACGACGACAGCGGCAACGGCGCTAGTAGCATCCTTAGCAAATCATCATCCTCGCAAGACAACAATGATGATGATGCCTGCTACTTCAATGATCCCGAAACGAAAATGACATCAACTGCTACTATCACTGCAAAACGAAGTAATGACGACAGATCATCATCGCTCCAAACCAATGATCGTACTATTATGAAGAGTCATATTCCTCCTCCTCCTCCGAGGGATGACTGCAGCGACGATGATGACAATGTGGACAGTGAATTTGAAGACGATGACGATTTGTCATTGAACGATCATATTATCATCGCAGCTGCTCGACAGGGCTTCGGAGACGAAACGATGGATGTTCTCATGGATGCTGAGAAGAATTTGAATGTCGTTCTTCCACCGCCGCCGCCGCTTTCGCCGTCTTCTCCTTCACTGTCATCCAACAAAAATGGCAAGAAGGAAGCTTCAAATAATGTTGACGCGGATGAAAACAGTACGGGTGATGACGACATTAGTGAACTAAGCGATGGTGTCGCATCGCTCTTGAGAGGGCCAATCATGGCTGCCAAGTCCTTTGCGCAGATAACGAAACAAGAGCAACAAATTATACAACAACGTGATGACGATGATGGTTATTGGGAGGATACACCTTCCAAGGTTCGAATGGCATCATCGATTGCAACAGAGGAGACTGCTGTGAATGAAGAATCTACCAACCAAACGACTCCATCTGCAACTCGGAAAGAGTTCATTTCATCTGCACAAAAGATGGAGCCTTGGTCACCTTGGTCAATTCAGCAGCAGCAGCAGCAGTCTAATAGTACACCTTCGGCTACAAGGGTGAGATTTATGCCATCGGCGCAAAAGGAACAAGACGGTTCGGACTTTACTACTACTCCCTCTACAAGCCGTCGTGGGTTCATTCAATCTGCACAAAAATCAGAAATGACACAACCATGGTCACCTTGGTCATCGCAACACCTTCAGAAGCAAGAGTCTGACACGCCGTCGGCTGCCAGGTTGAAATTCTTGCCTTCAGCACAAAAAGAAACCAGTTCGTCTCCTAGCCATTGTACACCTTCCACTGCTCGTAGTGGCTTTATTTCTTCCCCTTCTGCCGGAAGGGCCAAATGGTCGTTATCATCATCGCCGGCTTCGTCAATAGCAGAACAACGAGAGTGTACCACGGAGTCGCCACATCAGGATTCGCTATCATCTATTGGTGCTAATTCACCTTCGGCATATGCGCAACAGCCACAAACTCAATATCGAAATATGCAACGACTCGATAATAGTCGGCCACAGCAACAGACACCTCCTAACGTTACATTTGAATCATCAGCAACACCTTCTTTGGCGTCGCCACTGGAAATCAAGAGGAAATCCCCCGTGTCAGCGGAGGCTGAAGCTTTTCTTCAAATGAATCAACACATTCTCAACAAAGAAAAGGCAATGGATAACATCATTGAGTTGGGTGAAAGACAAATGAAGATGGGAGCAGCTGCCAGTAGTAACAGCAACAACAACAATGACAAAGATGCGTCAAAAGACAACCTCCCACCAGTAAAGAAGCCATTTCTACGCAGGGGTGCTAGAAAGGAGCCATCGGCATTACACAAGCGTGGCCACCTGAACTCTAATATGAACAAAATGACAACAACACCTGATGCATCATCAACAACGGAAAGTGCATCAGAACGAAAGGCAAGACTGGAGCAGTTGGAGAAAATGCAAGAAGATCTCATGAAAGACCTTGAGCGCCGTAAGATGCGTAAGGAGGAGGCGCAGAAGGAACGAAGGAGGGAGAAGGAAGTAGTTGGCTCGATGAAGAATAGTAGTGGAGGAGGTAGTGCCGCCAGATCAGCTGTGAAGAGTCCCAAGCGAACGCCATTGCAAAGTCGACCACGGTCAGTAAATCGAGCGAATAATGCCGGTGATTGCGAAGAACAGGACGGAGGGCGACAAAATACAGCCACCAAGAGTCAGACGTTTACGAAGAGTGCAAAATCATCAAAAGTGAAACCTTCACCAAGAGATCTTTCTGTCTCTCCTACTCCAATTGTTGAAGGAAAGTCACTGCAGGGCAGCAGCAACAGCAACAACAACGTAGCAAACAAAAATATGAATGAAACTTGTCAAACGAAATCACTAGTGCAAGTACGTGCTAGGTCGACATCGCGACCAAGATCATTAGTGCAGCGTTCGAACAACAACAATAACAAGTCAGAAGAAAAGTCCTCCGATTTGAATGCCAAGGCAATTGAAGACATGAAAAAGAAGGAAGAGGAGCAAATGGCATTAATCCAAAGTATGAGAAGGCGGCAAGAGGCAGCACTGCGGGAGGCAGAAGGTGAGCGTGAACGAGCCAAGGCATGGGCCGCTGCCGAGAAGGAGTCGGTTAAGAAATGGGTAGAGGAACAGCGCGCTTTGATTCGCAAAGACCGTCACAAGGCGGCCAACGCGGCACTTCTTGCTATCAAAAGAGCAAGTCGTGGGAAACAGGACGAAGATGCCAATGAGGAAGATGATGCTCTGAAGGCTCAGCTGGAAGAGATGCGGGTGGAGTTGAAGAAGATTAAGGTCGAGGCGGAAGAAGCACGGAAGTTGAAAGAACAAGTTCGCAGGCAGGAGAGAATTATCAATTCATTGAAACGAGGAGACGACACAGAAAGTTACACATCGAACAGCAAGAATGTTGATATTGGTAAACCTCGAACAGCTTTGGGGGATCGTACATCTAAGGAGAACATGCAGCAGCGGCCGAAAACTGCCGGCAATAATGTGGCGGTAGGCAATGTTAACAAGCAATCCGTTGTGACGAAGGGAAGACGTCATCATGAATCAACTGATAGTGAAAACAACCTTTTCGACGAACAGGCTCTTCCTCAAAGGAAACCCTACAATGCAGCGGATTATGCTAGTGGGAAACCAGAAATTCAGGTTCGTTCAATTCCCCAGTTTGTGTCTGCACCGACTCCTCCAGGCCAGGGTGGTCAGCCAAGTCAGATCGTAACATATCAAAATGGAACGACAAAAGAAGTTCTACCCGATGGCACTACAACAATATCATTTACCAATGGTGATCGCAAGAGAACATACGCCAATGAGAAGAAGGGTATTGAGGTATACTACTATGCTGCAACAAAGGTGAGTAATGTGTTTTGTCTTAGATTTCTGTTACTGTCTTCCTGCAAGCTCTGACAATATTACGTCCGCATTATCTCTCCTTCAAGACAACTCAAGTGACGCATCAGGACGGATCAAATTCATTTCATTTCCCCAACAAACAGATTGAGCATCACTATAGAGATGGCCGTAAAGAAATAACGTTCCCTGATGGCACAAAGCAAATTGCATTCCCCGACGGGGTTCGCGATACTACATTTCCAGATGGAATGCGGTTGATCGACTATCCTGACGGAAATCAGCACGTTGTTTCGTCGTCCAGCTAATGTAATGTTGCTAGCTTGTCACAAGAGCAATACTATCGATGCTATACATTTCAGTGTCATAAATTTCATATTCATAAGAGATAACCAAGACAGACAGACGTACTTCACCATCAATTTAATCCACAAGCTTTAATGAATGCTTCCGTATTACCTACGCCAAAGCCGTCATCTAATACTACAGGCTCCCACACACCAGGAATTATTTCTCCACACAACTCACGAAGTTCTTTTACTGTGTACGAGCCAGTGGCAACACCGATGACACCAACAGAGACATTCTTTGGTTTGGAGGGGTGAAATGCATACGATTTTGCAGCCAAAATATCAGCAGGTGCGTCACCTTCGAGAGGTGCAAACGAAAACATAGATGAGAGTTAGAGTTATTATGATATTTGCCACAATCAGAAATCCTCAAGCAATAGCGTTTTTGACTCACCAACGTGTATAACTCTTTCAATCTGACTATTAGGAGGACATAGTTCCTCTATGCATCTTTGGACACAAATGGCAAGTTGCTCGCCTCGATCCAAATAGTTCCGTTCCGGGTCGTCGATATTACCAGAACAAAAATCACTTCCAAAGCCCCCCAAAAAGCGTTTATGTTCCATTCCCTCCCATACTCGTCCACCTAACCGCGGTGGCTGCGAAAGAGAAGTCAACACACCAGTATCGTATATTCCCAATGCATCCATCTTTCTCCGTGCAATGCCCTCCACATTCCCAGTCACAAGTCCAAAAGCAACATCTTCATAGGATGCCAATGTTTCAAGTGTTTGTATCGTCCCTGGCAAAGGAGCAATGCCCTTTCGAATCTCGTCGTCGTTACACTCTGACACGAATCCATACATTGTATCCATCATTAGATCAAGTTTTGCAGAAGCATCATCTTTGTTAAATAATGATGCACCCATCAACTTTCTTGCCAAACGCATTAAAATAAGTCCATCTGTGGATCCATGAAACTCATGCTTTTCGAGTAGTTGTGGAATGGTCTCATGGGCAGAAGAAGAATTTCCATCTTTTTTCTTGATCAAGACTGCGTTCACAGCATGTGTGAAGGATCGTCCATGTGCTCCCTCCTCCCACCCTGGTGATGAAGAAACGAGTGTCCCGTCCACGTCAAAAGTGATCAGCGTAGAGAAGGATGATGCCTTTGAGATGATGCATAGCACCGACGAGACGACGAGCAGTGAAGAAAACATTGGCATGTCCGGAAGTAAGCTTTACTAACAGAGATACTGTACCGAGGGAATAGTTACATACTTAGTTCACGAGGGATGAGAGGGAGGATGGAGGGCGGGTTGTTGTGTGGGACCACACCCGCCGCCCGCCCTACCCACCACCAACCACCACCAAAAATCCAAAAATCAAACTCTCCCAAAAAAACAAACGGCGGTCATTCGCCGGTGGTGCCAAACACGAGGACCCCGAGCTCCCACTTACTCGGTGCATTTGAAATTCAAAGCTGCTCATTATTATTATTTATTGGCATCCTCCTAAACATCATGCCCAAACGCGAAGCAGATGAAATCGACGGCGATCAACAGTCGGGTCTTAAGATTGCCAAGACCGAGGACGTTGGCGACGTCACCGCCGTTGTGACACATAATCCCATCTCCGCCTATCCCGAGGATGAGGATATCTTGGCAGCAGCACATGCATCGTCATCGGTGCCCCCTCCGCTTCCCGGACATCATTTCGATGAAGATGCGGGGGAGCCCACTGCATTAACACACATGACCGCGGTAGATGCTGCCGCTGAGGCCGTTGACGCCATTAATGAGGTTCTCAACGACACCGATTACCACCACCAGCATCATCTTCCAACTGCTGATGATGCGGCAGTAGGTGTTGATGGGGCAGCACCTGCCTTATCCCCACCAATTGTCGACGGATATGATGCGAAAATGGGCGTCAGCAAATCTCAACCTCACAAGGACCGCACTGAATTCACTGCGGAGCAGAAACTCCAAATCCTTGCCGAGTTGGATTCCGAACAACCCCCTTCTATCCAAGCTCTCATCCAGAAGTGGGGGGTGTCGAAATCATCCTTGCATAGATGGAAACAACCAGCCAAACGGGAGAGGCTGCAGGAAATGGTGGGGGTGGGGGGGGCTCAGTCCAAACTGAAGCGTGACATGAATGATAAGTATGGCAAACTCAAGGCAGAACTTCGGAGGTTCTGTAAGGTGAATGCTACCAAGCCAGAAGCCGAGCAGTTTGAGATTAACTCTCCCTTCATCCAGGTGAAGTCACGTGAGATTCGAGATGACTTGATGAGACGTCACAACGTGGAACCCTTCCTTGAGGAGAAGGAGGTGGATGCCCTCAAGCATTTTCAAGGATCGAAGAGTTGGGCATGCGTTACTGGGAACGAGTTGGGCTACCTTTCTGCCAACAAGGGTGAAAATGCCGTTGTTTGGTCGGAAAAGGCCAAGGCCAATACTGCCGCATATCTCCATCAGATGCGTCCGCCTCCGTCGGCAAAGAAGACCAGATCGGAGTTTACAGCCCAGGAAAAGTTGAACATTCTCAAGGAGATGGAGGCCAATGATCCTGACAAGCCAAACTTGACGGTTAAACAGATTTGTCAAAAGTATAATACGTCCAAGTCCTCTCTCCATCGGTGGCAACAGGCTTTCAGGAGTGGCAAATTGCAAGAGGCAGTGGAGTCGAATGGGATGGCTAACGCCAAACGAATTTTCAGGGACAAACTAAACCCCATTAAGGCTGCTCTCCATGAGTTTGTGAAGGAGAATGAAAGTTTGCCCTACGATAAGCAAGTGCCTATCATTTATTCTACTCTTCAACACAAGGCTCTTTTGAAGAAAGATGAGATGTTAGCGCAGCATCAAGTTGAGAATAATTTGACTGCGGACGAAGTGGAGGCTTTGAATAATTTCAAGGCGAGTAACAGTTGGTTAAGGGAGACGTCCCGTAGGATGGGTTGGCAGTTGGCGTTTGTCGATGGTCAGAAGGGAACACCTTTGACTTCTGATGCTTATCATCAGTTTGACCCTGCGGCGTATGAACAACAACATGTGTATGACCAAGAGGGACATGTTGCAGCCGTCTATGATATGCAGCACCAACATCAACAACATCTGCCAACATATGATGTCGCTCCTCAAGAGCAACAACAATATGATGCCCAAGCAGGCCATCACCTGGCTCCCGCAGAAGTCTCTAACATGCCCTATTCGATTGCACAAGATGTTGAACCTTCTCCTGTAGACGTATAAGTGGGTGAACGATAAATGTTTGACTTGTTTCAACTGCTCCCTTTTGAGTCAGTTTTGGGTTTGCTTTGAGACGAGGCTTTTAATAATATTCATTATTTGTTATTCATTTTTTTACGGTAATCTGTACCCAAAATCAACAGCTGGCTTTGAAACTGGCCATTCAATGAATTTGAGCATCCAGCCCAATCCAACAATCTCATATGCTTTCAAGAACACCTCCGGCCCTTCTTCATACGACCATCTCGATAGACTGCGTTAATTGCGCTCATTCCTCTTGCGTAGCACATGCCCCCGTTGGTAGGGTCATTTGGTTCAAAAATATCGGATTCATTCGCTTGACACCGTGCAATTTTGCATCTCCACGAGCCAGAATGTCCATCTCTAATTTGCCATACAAAATGTTTATCTCTTATGGGAAAAGTTGTTTCTTTCTTAAGTTTGTCGAGATTGCTGCAAAATCTCGTTGGCAATTATGCCAATCATTCACCAAGGTAGTAACTTGCCGCATGAGATTTGTTCCTGCCGCTGAATGAGGGCTCGCGTTCAATAAATACCACACCAACAGTGATACATCCGCCGAGTGGGTGATGTACCATAATAGATATTATTACGAGTCAGCTGGAGTAAGTGTACTACGTAAAAGAGTGTCAATAGACCTACTTTTATGCAAGCGTCTCATGATAGATAGTTGTGAGATAATATTATTTTATATGTAGGATGACAATGATCTTCTTATTCCTACGCATGTAGAAAAGGCCCAACGCACGCCAAATGTCCTTCTGGAGAGATGGCATCTGAATGTGTCGCGAAATACATACATAGAAAGGAAGCTGCATGCACGCTGCTTTTCCCATAGTTCAGACATGCGTTGAATCTCGATCCTCTATTAAAAAACTTCCGTTGACTGTCCTTATCTCGCAACCATAACAAGCTATAACAAGGAGACTGCTATTATCTTCATTAATATATAGTGAATGTGTATTGTGCAGTCCTCCTACAAATCGATAAAACATGCCGGAACAGAAGCATTCAAAGGAACGATCAAAGTCTCGTTCAACGAAGAGTCGAGGAGATGTTGATCGCTCATCAAAAAGCCGAGGGTCAAAACTTTCATCGGCAGCACGGTCTCGTCCACCGAGAGAGTCTAGGGATGATGGTGCAACAAAGTCTCGGGCAAGAAGTAGACGCCGTGATGATGACACTAAACGCTCGTCGCCTCCAACAACACATCGTTCAAAAAGTCGAGGCCCAGAGAGCAAAGCAAGAAAGTCATCGCCTTCACGTGCCAGAAGCCGAGGCCGTGATGCTGATGCTTCAAAGCAACCAACTCCTACACCACCCTCTCGTGCTAAAAGCAGAGAACGTGGTGCTACAGGGCCTACATCACCTCCAACACGGTCTCGTTCAAAAAGTCGAGGCCGAGAAAGCAGAGAAAGAAAATCATCGCCTTCTCATATAAATAGTCGAGGTCGTTCAAAAAGTCTAGGCCGTGATGTTTCAAGGCACCTATCTCCTACAACATCGTCTCGTGCGAAAAAAGTTCTAAAACATGGTGATACAGTGCCTACATCGCCTCCACCTCGGCATCGTTCAGAGAAGAAAAGCCGAGGAGAAGGCAGATCAAAACATTCGTCTCCTTTACCAGAAAAAAGCAACTCAAGACCGAGTCGAGAAAAAAGCACACCTCCTCCTCTGCATAGTGATAAAAAGAAACCTGAACCATCTGCCGAACCTGATCCTGAAACATCTGTTCCTGATCTTGATGCATTCGTTCTTGCTGTTGGAGATGACGTTGTAAAGTCTGCTCGCGACGAACTCTTCAACTTTGATGGGATAGTAGCTGGAGTGTCAACAGCTCGGGAAAACGTTGCCAAATTTGCTTCCGAACACCCTGAGCTTGGACCAGCTGCCCTTGCAAACAAATGGTTGGATTTTGTTGAAACGTACATCATGCCTCCCGTTAAGAGGGCTGGATTATTTCCTGATGATACGACTTGTTTCACGGGAACGACTGGATGGGAGACTTGCGACACCACGGTCGAGGTACCCAACGATGGAACAAAGCCCAAGCTGCTAGATTTGGTGAGAGATTCCACCAACACGCCTGAAAAAAGCCAAAAGAAGACACCATTAATCAAATCTCCAAGGCCGTCGATGCCATCTATGCCCATGATCAAGAAAGGTACAAAAGGTTTCTTAAAATCCTTGCCAGTAAAAGGACCCATGGGTAAGAGTCAGAAGAAAAGGATTGATGACGAAGGAACTGATGATGTGGAGAGTGCTGTTAGCGTCGAGACATTTGAGCTTTGATCAAGTAAGAGCATTGGGTTTGTACATGTGTATCATTATTTGGGGTCTTCCGGTCAACATCAATTGTAAAATAGACAACAGTTATATGTTATATGATTGTACCCTATCAGTCAATTCATGCTTCTCCCTGCTCCACAGCGTCATCGTCGATCAAAAAAAATATGTCGTCATCGATATTCACCTTTACGTCTTCGGGTACACCTGGCCTTGGAATCAAAACAGTGCCCAACTTGTTCTTCTGCTTCACTTCACCCAAGGCATTCTGTTCCTCAAGTAATGCACGCTCATACTTGATCCTCTTGGAGCAATTCTCTACAAATTTACGTATAATGTTCAGACTTACATCTTCTTGTGTCAGTGTCGGAGAGTTAGCAGCAGCAGCAGCGCTAGATGATGAACCCTCCTCTCCCCTTGTCATAACAGGCCAACGCCCAAACTGTTCCATTGTGCGCTTGTATTCGTTCAACAGAGGAGGACAAACAACTTCAGCATACACAGATTTTCCTGCCACCAATGGTAATTTTGACATGTCATCAATATAAGCGGATGGACGTGGTGTGAATAGGAATATGCCAGATAGTACTGTCATGGCGGTAGATATTGTTGCGTCAAGTGCAAGTCTAACAAAGCTTCTCAGTCGACTTGGACTTCCACTAGTTGGCTGATGTGTCGATTGTTGTATGATTGTGCCATTCACTTCTTGCGATGCTGCTGATTCGAACTTGTATTTGCCGGCTGAAGACAGGCGTCGAACAACAACATTCTTCATTATTGGCACCCCTCTCAAAATAGCAAATGTACAGAATCCCACTGCCACTGCTTTGTCTCTAACATCGCAATCCCGCTTGTGCTTATTTTGCACAATAAGGTTCGCCTCGGCGTCATAATCATTATTCACAGAAGAACTTTCTTCTGATTCTTCTGACGACATGGAAGAGGCGACCTCCGAACATTTTCGTTTCATTTCTGCACTGTTGATTGCACGAGATATGGCATCGTGAAAGTTGAGTAGGAGTTTTCCTCGTGCTGTCCATGCATCTCTCGTGGGCGTGTTGGTTGTTGATTCCACTAATGTCGATGAAGATGGTGTTTCAGAAGTGTTTGCAGCATGCGTATTATGATTGTTGACATCTACCTTGGCAGGAGGCTGAGTATTCTTTCTCGATGGTCGAAGACCCATGCTGCTACCAGATGATGGAGAGGAGGGCTTAATGGCTCAGTTTACATAGAAGATGCGGGGGTTTGTTTATCAGCCTTTTGGAAGTCCCTAATCTATTATGGCACACCTCCGATGCAATAATTCCTTGGGCTGATTGGGGAAGGAGATTGCAAGCTGTGTAAAAAAGGGGCTGATGAAAATATGGAAAATGGAAAATGGGCGAAAAGAAACACATTTGTTCATTCTCTCAAGACCCAACCTGTTTGTTCCCGCCCTTTCCCCTTTCCACAGTTCCATTTCCGTTGCTCCCATCTCGTGACAGCTCGTGACGCCTATCCCATTATTCATCCTCCCTATTGCCAATATCCGTCCCCGATCAAGACCACATCATGGACGAATCTACCATCGAACCAATCCCTGTGCTTCCTCGCCCCGCCGTGGAGGACGTAGGCGGCGTTGTTGCTCATCACCTGCAGGAGGAGGACGACCAGCAACATCATTTTCACCATGAAGATCGGGAACCAACAGATGCCTCGCTTCTTGATCCTGTTCCGCATCTCCCTCCTCCTGTTCCTGAAGACTTTCATGTCGATGGCGCTGCGCCTGCAACTGATGCAGCAGATTGCGTGGCAGCACTCTTAAAGAGAGATGCAGATCAGGACGTTGCAACTTTAAACCATGACGAAGCCAAACGTCAAAAGACGTCGTCTGCGGCTAACGTGTCCAACCTCAACAAAAAGGATCGAAATGAATTCACTGCCACGGAAAAATTACGTATCATCAACCTCCTGGAAGGGAATATCCAAGATGGTCAAGTCACCATCGATGGCGATGGCAGCGCTCTTCCCCAGCAACCAGCTTTGACCAATAAACAAATCCGTGAAAAATTCGGTGTTTCCAAATCCTCACTCCATCGCTGGAAACAACAGAAACATCGTCTCCAAATCATGGTGCAATCCGAAGGGCTTGGGAATCGCAAACGTGATACAAAAGATCCGCTAGAAAAGGTCAAGGTTGGATTACAAGAGTTTTACAATGAGAATTCGGACAAGAGTCCAGAGGAACGGTTAATTATTACGACTGCTGTGGTTCAGGCTATGGCTTGTAAGATTCGTGATGACTTATTAGCTGAGTATGATGCAGCGGTGGCGGATGCTGCTGCTAACGCTGCTATTGGTGCAAATGATGGACAGCAGCAGATGCAACAAGAACCACCAGAGCTTAAATTGAATGAGGAGGAAATCACAGCATTACGTGGGTTTAAAGTGACAAAGAGTTGGGCTGGAAGGGTTGCTAGTTCTATGGGATGGTTGTCGCAGCCTCGCAAGAAGAGTACCCACCTGCAACAGGAGGAGGAAGTAGAGGAACAGTTGATTCAAATCGAGGGTGATGTTGATGATGACGCTGCTGTTGTGCCTGATGATACTACCGCTGCAAACACTGAACAAGAAGCAGCAGAAGAAAAGGCCAAACTCAACACTCTTGCATTCCTCTCTAAAACTCATCCAGATTACTCCGCCACAAACCCAAAGGCAAAGAAAATCCGAAAAGAATTTACTGCGGTGGAAAAACTTGCCATCATTACCGAGATGGATCCTCAACAAACATCGAATCCATTGGTTATGGCAGAAATTTGTGAGAAGTATTCCACGTCCAAGTCCTCCGTGTTTCGCTGGAAGCAGCAATATCGTGCTGGAACGTTAACTCAGATGATCAATGAGGAAGGACGAGGCAGTTTCAAACGCGACGTGAATGATAAGTTGAGCAAGTTGAAACTACTTCTAAGGGACGTTATTGAAGATAACCAAGCACAGTCGCCTGAGACAAGGGCTGTATTGAGTAGTGGAGTGCTGCAAGGCAAGGCACAGCAATTCCGGGATGAATTGTTGGCACAGCATGATTTGGATCCGTCGAAAAGTGATCTGAAAGATGATGAGGTTGAGGCTCTGAAAAAGTTCAGGGCTTCAAAGGGATGGGCGCGGAGGGTTGCGTCAAGATATGGGTGGAAAGACATGGAGGATCCAAAATATGGTGTTGCAGCAGCGCTGCGCACGGAAGCAGCTGCATCTGTTGCTGCTGCAGAGGTTTCAGTGGATGCATTGATGGGAGATCCTCATACTGCTGCAGTTGCTCCATCTGTTGATGTAACACCATTGGCACAGCATGAATCTGAAAACGATGATGTTGTGATGATGTCAGAGCAAGAACAGAATCATCATGAACACGAAGATGCTGTGAACGAAGTCATGGAAAGTTTTGGAGTTTTAGCAGGTACTGAAGGTGAAGTTCAGTTTCAGGTGTAGGTTATTGAGTCTATGCAAGATACGAACTATGGCTAATTATAGAAGAGTACTGCATTTACTAGATGTAGTATTTACCTTCATTTGAAGGCTTGGGTTCTTGCGTTTTGCATGCTTTGAGAAGGGCCAATTGTGGTCACCGCCAAAAAATGGCGGGGAGGGAGGGCTTGCCTAAAATATCAACCCGAATGCAACCTGAAGCAACCATGACCCAGACACAAGCTCCTCTACAATATTGTTATAACTTTCTCTGAACGTGCAAAGCATCTGTACTCCTGCTTAAAAAATTGCCTGAGAATATCTCTGCTGCTGTTTGGTGACGACTACGTTCATCTATTAGTGCGTAAAAATGACCAAGCAATCAAGACGCAGCGGCGACGACACTAATGCTTCGCCCCTCTTCACTTTTGAGAAGCCCGATAAAGCCGATGAAGCGAGCGAAGAAGCCAATGATGACGATTACACAGCACCCACTGCAGCCCCATCACGAAGCGTGGATAGTGCTGATGATGTCCCCTTGGAGGAAGAGCAATACCAAGCGAGCGAAGAAGCTGAGGATGATGACACCGCCTCGTTTCCGCCGCAATCATTAGATGTGTTTCGCGACGCTACATCAACAACAACGAAGAACAAGAACACTACCGATATATCCATAGCGCCCACTTTTCCCTCTCATGGTGCGTTGGGTAGATTTGATTCTGACTATGGCGACGAAGAGTCACAAGACGTGGGAGAGGAAGGAGAGGAATCGAGTTTCTTGGGAGATGACACTCCCTCGGACGATGACAGAGAAGAACTGGAGGGTGGTGGCGAGGCTGTCTCCTCCTTGCCACAGGCAACAGAAACATCTGAGGGGAGAAGATCAAGCAACGGCAACGGTATCAACAACAGTGGTGCCTTTGTGCCTCAATCATTCCGACCATTTCAGAGTCGGAATAGCGAAGACGATCCGTATCCGATCAATCCCAACATGACTGACTTTGCAGCAACAGTCGGCGAAAATGCATGCGCAAGCAACAACAATACCGCACCACAGTGTCGACACACCCCAACCATAATCACGTCCTCTGAAGCATCCTACATTTTCCATCAGTTGGATGAATTACGAATGACCTCTCCAAGCGGAATCACGTACAATAAACCCAAATACTTGAAACCCACATCCATCATCAACGGGAACGAATTTGCAGACTCACTTCCCATTGATGCAATTCATGCTATATCATCGTATTGCGATGGGAAATCGTGGATGGCATTGTGTCATACGTCGAAGCAGTGGAGGGGGGTTGGCTATGAGGTTTGGAGGAAGGTTCGGATGCATGCGTTTCGGTGTGCGAGCGAGGTACTTTTGGCTTGGGTGAGTTGTTTCTCTTGTGTTATTGACATGTAGAAATATTCACATATTGACTCTGACACATACTTACGTACGTTTCACTTATATCAACTCTCATCACATTAATCGAATAATTCACAGGCACGAGGGGAACACGCCGACGCAAGAGAATTGGCAGCACTATACATCAAAAATGGAGTTCCAATATACCCCTCACCGCTTGGACATGCCTATCACACATTGGCATGGAAGATGGGATTGGAGATTAAGGCAAAACAACCCTCTCATAATGAGAGCGATGGGAATGATGAAGGTAATGACGGCGATACTGTTGATCGATTCTACATCAGTCGATACAACAATCAAGATAGTGAAGCTGATATATTAACTTCCTCCATGCTCACATATGTGGAACAAAAGTGCGCTTATTGGAAGAAAGAGAACGGAATCGAAGCAGATAACATGAGAGCACAAGAGATTCTTCCGTCCCATTTTCCACCAATCGGTGGCTTTGCTGTTGATGATGCAGCTTTACCACCAAGGTCATCGACAATTCCATTCTATGCTCGTCGTAACTCCTTCTCTGCACCAGATTCTGCAGCTTCTTCAACTACCTCCGGTGGCAACTTATCACCCTCGATGACAATTACATCTGATAGTGGCCGACATTCCATTACCACCACCACGGCAAAGATCCCGAAAATGACGGTTCGTGTTCATCGTCACCTGGCTGATCAACATTTTTTGGGGGCTCCATCAATAGATGATGAGGATGGTGAGATGAATGAGGTGGAATACAATTTAAATGCTGACTTCTTTCACCCTCACTGGGAACGAAAGAAGTGTCACATTTCATCTTCACACCATGGCCATTTATTGGGAGGAGGGAGGCACCATCATTGGCAACGTCAACAACAACGCAGAAGTGCACATGATGGCGTTTCAGCATTTGAAGCAGCCCTAGAGGATGTCAGGAGGGCGTTGGCGATCGAAGCTCCAATGATGCTCTCTGCTAGAAACGAATCACGACGGGGATCTTCATTCCTTCGTTCTGATTCGCTTCCCCCGTTTAGTAACAACTCTCTTCATGATAGCAATGGTCCATCATCAAATTGGCAGTTCTCTCCCGCATCCGATGTTCACTTGGAGATTTATAGCTCATCTTCATCCTCCATGACAAGTGGCAAGTCAGGTACCGAAGAGGAAAGAAAGCTTAGCAAAATTATCTCCCTAGTTCGTTCTCGATGCGCACGGTACCAACGCAAACTAGAATCTTTTGTGGTCAATATCGACACTTTTGGTTTTGACGAATGTCTTCTCGACTTTTGGGACGAAATGTTTCCTCTCTCTGAGGGGATACATTTCCATAACCGACTTACAGCCGTGCCGCGAATGTCGTCGTTGCAACATTTTCTCACCAAACCAATACCGAAGGCCATCGGGGTTATGCAATGCGAGATTGAAAGGGTCAAGACCTCTTCCAGGGCGAAAGGTTTGGGTAAGGGTCGATTTTTCCCTGCTTATGAGTATCGACTCTTCATCCGCGATACTAAGAATGATAATATTCATAATATTCCGCGCTTTCCTCCCAGGAAAGACTCAGTACTGCTTGTTGCCAAGAATAAGAATGGGAGAAAGAATTTAGGGGCGGAAGATAATGCAGCTGCTACGAGTTCCAAGAGAGGTGTAAATAACTACTACCTATGTCTCCCGCAACAACGAGACGTCGATATGCATTATTGTAGCGCAAATGAACATTTGAAACACTCTCCCGCAACAAAGACTGGACTATCTGTATCTCCCGCTGCTGCCCATTCGAAGGTCCCCATTCAAGTCGGTCGGCTGCAAAGCAATTTCATTGGGACCGAATTCCAGATTTTCTCCTCTCCGAAGATGGTAAAAATCGGGGAAGGTAGAGGTGTAGGAAAACCCCGAAAAAGTTCACCCTCTCCAGAAAACGACCTTCAGCCAGAGCACGGAGACCAGGTTCATCCTGCTCCCGATGTCTTGGACACATTCGTACCATTGACAGTTGCACCTCAACATTCGGGTATAAGGAGAGGTAATAGCATAGTCCAGTTTGCGAGACGAGCATCAAATGGGTTGTCTCGTAGAGGAGAAGGACAGTCCCGCAAGAAGATGCTGACTCGCAAAGTATCGTGGGGGTCGTCAACGCGCCCCAGTCGTCGAGCTATTGCTAATAATTCGGAGACCGAAGGATTGTCCCCTAACGTTCAGCCTGTTATAGTTGAAGAAGAGAGCGGGGCTATTACTTACACTGCCAATCTGCTCGGCAATCGACCACGAATTATGGACGTCTGTATCCCAAAAGTATTGGAAGATGGAACGATTAGTGAGGAGTGGCGACATGTTCCAGATGACAATACTACTACAGATGACGTCAGCAACTGTCAGATGCTGAATCTTTTCAAAACAATTCAACAGGAGAGGGACAGCGTTGATGCTGAAGGTACTCAACATAATATCAATCTTGATCACGATTCTGATGGAAATCACGGCTTAATGGTCTTCCAGAATCGTCCCCCATGGTGGAATGTGGAGCTTGGGGCCTTCGTCCTCAACTTTGGGGGACGTGTGAGTGTGGCATCAGTTAAGAACTTTCAACTTTGTGAACGGAGAGATCAGGATCATATTATGCAGTTTGGAAGGATCCAGGGAAGGCACAACTTCACTATGGACTTCCAGCATCCACTAACTCCCGCTCAAGCGTTTGCCATAGCAATCTCCTCTCTTCAGAGTAAGATTTCGTTCGGGTGAAATCATTAACGCTAAGTGAAAGATTATATTTACCATCTATCCTTTACTATTTACATGTCTGTGCTCACCCCTCGAGCTCAAGCTCCTAACAATTTTACGTACGAAAAAAAAACGAAAATTTCTCCGTTTTGTGAATTGTGGAACCAAGCATGACGTGTCACGCGTACGAAGGATGAAAAACGGCACTTTACGTGTGCTGTTTTACACGAATCTCATAAGAAAGATCATCCAATTTCAACGTCGGAATTAGTATGCTTTTCCTTACTTTTCGAGCCGTCGTCTTTTTTGATGCCAACGAAATCGATCATAACTTCCATGAGCATCACGACGTGCCAGAGCTCCAAAGCAGCAGTTGTTCTGCCATCACTCTATAACGAGGCTCGTTATAAGCCAAGACTTCAAGCGGCAGAATCTCAACTCGATGAACTCTATGAGGAGAGGGATGCATTCAAGAATGAAGGGAGGGCCAAGGACGCTGTGAGATCAAATTTGAACACAGCACTGGACAAGTGTGATGAGGATTGGGGAAAGATGGGGGAGTAATCACTTAATACTTGTGTAGGACTATTAGATATTCACACACTACTTCGCTGTCTCCTTTTAAACATTTTATAACCTAAGATAATCTTCGAGAACCGGCGGGTCGCAGCAAATCATGTTGTGGCCGCATGATTTATCTCCATTGAGGCACACATAAATGTTGCAAAGTAGGTGAGCCGCTCGGAGCTGCTCAATAGCATACGGATTCTTCTTTGCCAATCTATTGTGATGTGGATATGAACAGATACGAAATAGTGTGCTCACAGATGCGTAGCTCCACTCGATTGATTCACGCGCTTTTTTTATAGCCAAATTGCACCTGCGTTCGTGAGCAGTCAAAGGTGGCTGCCCAACATAGCGCTTGAAATAGGATCGGATGCAGCGCAAATTGATATTGTATATGCTATCGCCAAGAGCCGAGTACTCGTGTTGCTTATGTAGTTGTATCCGCACCAAAAACTCATTGAGATTACTCATCTGCAACACAGGTATATCAGATCTGCGGGCAGATACTGGACCAAATAATGTGCTAATTCCATTGGGCAAAAAAACTGTCTCCACTTTTATCCCATGCAACTTCTTAAACCCCGTGTAGAACGCTCTCTGTGCGACTGGGTATTCAGGCTTCCGTCCGGCTCCTTCATAATCTCCTGCAGGGCCAGAGAATGATCTATTAATTCTATCAATAGAGCAGTCAATAAAGCCGAAAATATCGAATGGGAGGAACGCAAGGCCAGTTGTTTCCTCATGGGTGTTGTTTTGTCGATCTTCGTCGTGCACATAGGATTGCTGCACTTTTTGTTGGATGGCATCGTAAAATCGGGGGAAGTCACAACTGGTCCTTGCGGAAATTTGTTTTGGTGTAGCAAGTGTACTCGTCCCATGACTCAAAGCGGATGTTGCGCCTTGGTTGGACGAAAATACCGGCCTCTTCTTCGGGTAGGATGTCGTACAAGAAGTAGTCGAGGCGTTCACAAA
>JALLBJ010000518.1:0-18719 GCA_036940105.1 Skeletonema potamos | reverse complement strand
ACAATACTCCCCATATACAATACCAACAATATAGTACTCGACATGGGTACGTCACACTTTTGACTTTTTAGTTTCACAAGTTTGTTGACAGCTCATATCCTCGTCATCGTTTTTGAGAAAGCATCCACGCCGCACATTTTTTGGCTCTATTCTTTCACCATCGCACAGCGTTGAAAAGCATAGTATTGCTTCTTAGTACACTACCACCACCACCAGCTGAGCGATTTTACACAACAATCTAGTAACAATGAGAACAGTATTCAGACAGTTGGCGATAGCCGCAGTCATTTCGGCACCTTGCTTATACACATCAGCATTCACAATTCCTCAAAAAACACAGCTGATGCAAAACGGCCGTTCCTCCGTCGTGTTGGAAGCAAGCAAAAACAAAGAAAAGATTGCATCGAGAACAAAGTGGGCTGAGGCACGTGGACATGGTGATGTTGCTGCTGCCTTGGAAGATGGCGCAGCTGCTACTACCGGTATGACGTTTGCAATGGATGAGGAAAAGAATCAACTCACTGTTACGCCCATCAAATCACTCGATGGCACCGTCACTCTTCCAGGATCCAAATCATTATCCAATCGTTGTCTCCTCCTCGCCGCCCTTTCCGACGGAAATACACGTGTAGAGAACTTGTTGGAGAGTGATGATATCCGTTACATGCTTGAGGCACTTGATACTCTCCAGGTTCCGGTGGAGCGAGATGCCGACGACAAAACTGCTGTTACTGTTACTGGTCAGGCTGGTCCAATCGACTCACCTACCCCCGAAGAAAGTTTAGAACTCTTCTTGGGTAATGCGGGTACAGCTATGAGACCTCTTGCTGCGGCATTATGTATGGGTAAGGGAAAATTCGTTTTGGATGGTGTGCCCCGAATGAGGGAACGTCCTATTGCCGACTTGATTGATGGGTTGAAACAACTTGGTGCCGATGTCAGTTGTGTCGAAGAAACTGGTTGTCCTCCAGTTACAATTAATGCCAATGGTTTGAAGGGAGGCAGTGCATCCATTTCTGGAAAGATGTCATCTCAATTCCTTTCCTCACTTCTTATGGCATCTCCCATTGTGGATGGGGATGTTACCATTTCTATCAAGGATGAGTTGATTTCCGCTCCATATGTGTCATTGACTATTGGTCTTATGAAGAAGTTTGGTGTCAATGTGAAAATTGAGGGTGATATGGAGGGTACTCCTTCTTTCATCATTGGTAGCGACGAGAAGTACACATCACCTGGATCAATATTGGTGGAAGGCGATGCCAGTAGTGCCAGTTACTTCCTTGCCGGTGCAGCTATTACCGGAGGCACTGTTACCGTTCGTGGATGTGGTTCTGAGAGTGTTCAGGGAGATGTGGCCTTTGCCAATGTTATGGAACAGATGGGTGCTACCGTTACTTGGGCTCCCGAGAGCATTACCGTCACTCGCGATCCCAATACGAAGCTGAAGGGAGTGGATGTTGACTGTGGAAAGATTCCGGATGCTGCCATGACTTTGGCAGTAGCTGCCCTATTCGCAGAAGGACCTACTACGATTAGGAATGTGTACTCTTGGAGGTTGAAGGAGACTGAGCGTATGAAGGCCATTGTTGCAGAATGCACCAAGCTTGGAGCCACTGTTGAGGAATTTGAAGACTACTGCATCATTCACCCACCCAAAGACAACAAAGTGAACGATAATGTTGTTATTGAGACTTATGATGATCACAGAATGGCAATGACCTTCTCTCTGGCTGCGTGTGGTGGCGTCAATGTGATTATTCATGATCCTGGATGTACCGCAAAGACTTTCCCTACATACTTTGAAATGCTTGGATCTATCGCAAGCGCAAACTAGGAATACTTGCACACATGTTAAGAAGTTAATGTTTTCACAAACTGACTGAATGGATTGCAATTGACGTAGTTTTTAGTGTTTTGTTGTAACACCACATCACCAACCATCGAAACATTGATAAGGTAGTCCTGATTCCTGATTTCAATTTCATCCTCTTTTGAAGGAAGAAAATCATTATTCATTTTGAGGGCTAATTAACGTGCTGGCTACAATGGGAACTCCTTAGATTTTGGAGTGGCTGCGCCAAAGGGAAGATGGAGCGTTTTTTTTGCTGTGACGGACAGACGAGGGTGGCTTGCGCGTTGCGGCCTTATCCCGCGACTTCCTCCATGGGAATTTTGCTCCTTCTGCAGTTCTCCGCCCTACAGCTTCTGCCGTGATAATCTCTTAAACAAACATACCTTCTTTTTAACCTTCCAACCATGATACCATGAGAAGACATCAACAGAGATCCGCCTACGCCAATCTAGTCATCGCCATACTAGCTGCATTGCTAGTAGCACCTGTGTTACTTAGCGCTTCTTCACCACCGCCAGATGGATTAGAAAATTATGAAGATAACGTGCAGCATATCGAACCACGGGTAAGCCTTTATACAGGTATACTCCCAAAAGCCGCCTGTCAAGAATTGATCAAGCTGGGAGAACAATCTGGGTTCAACGTCATTGACGAGAGTATTGATGACTATGAAGAGAATAAGGTTCCGTCACAATCGATTGAGGTTTACAGTTACGAGTATGGCGGGCAAAATCGCATTATAGACATGCCAATTTGGCAAGCATTGTCGCCGTATATGGAATTATTTGCCTCTCTGATTAAGGCGACCCGCAAGGAAGACGAGCATCGTTTATTATATCCCGATGAACCTAATCGAGAACCCAAGCTTGACTGGATATTTTTTCGGAAATATTCTCCCAATTCTGCAAGAAACTCACTGATTCCGCATGTAGATACAAACGTTTTCACGCTCAATATTGCCTTGAATGATGATTTCGAAGGTGGAGGACTTTTCTATGTGAAGCCGCCAATGCAAGACGTGGCATTATCCAATGATGGCCGCCCAGATTTAAAGCGCGAAATGATGTCTTATGATTGGGCCAACACAGTGAAGCGAGAGAATACTTCGGATCTGGTCTTTCCAAACATGCAGGCAGGCGACGTTCTTATTCACAACTATACCGTTTGGCATGGCGTTGCACCACTAGAGAAAGGCGAACGTTATTCATTCGTTTTGTTTTATGATATGGACAATCCCTCCATTAACGACCTTGATGCCGATATTGATGAATTTGATGTGGAGTTTTATCACGAGATCGAAGACGCAATTGTTGTTTTGGTGTTCGTTGACGAGCTTGCAAATGGCAAAGAAATTGTAGAGCCAATGATTGATCCCTTTCCTCCGTACGAAGCACAAGAGTTGAATTCCTTTGAAGGTCATAAATTTCGGGCAATCATCGACGGTACGAACGAAGTGCTGGCTGAATTTGTTGTGAGCAGCAAACTGAAGAGATATGTGATATCGAAACAGGAACAAGATTCACACGATGAGCTATAAGTATTGTAACCAACAACTTACTTGTACATGTTTTAAGGAAAAAACTTATAAATCTGATTCATCCAATAGCTCGCTTCCAAATCGTCTTTCGACGGTCATGACAGAGTTCACCTCTCTTAGTTTGTCCATCAAGTTTTGCAGATCATCCAGATCTTTGACTCTTACTAGAAACTCTAGGATACAGTGCTCGTTACTGGAGCTGCTACCCGTTTTTAAGATTTCCGAATTCTTTGATGCAATGACACTGCAATCTGCGAGAAGGAGCTTTCGGTCTACCGCCATGACAATTACCTCAGTTAAGAATGATTCTGAACTGTTCTCTTCCCACGTGTCCTCTGGCCAAACAAGGTGAACCGGCTTGCCTACGCTGTTATCATTACTTGGAAAGCGCGCATGATTCAATGCCTCTTGGGCCCACGAGCACTCTTTCCTATGAACTATTGTTGAACCATCACGGTGTCTTGTTCCAAGGATCGCATCGCCACGGACCGGGAGGCAGTGAAAGCACACACTCTCAGAATCTGCAAAGTCTGCTTGACCACCATTGAGCACATCTGCATATGAAACATCTGTACTAACATCAGAATCATCTCCATTAGCGCCATTGAATGACATGCTGTCAAGCTGTGAGGCGTAAACAGTCCGCGTAATGTTTGCAAATCGGCTCTCATCACATTCCTGGAGCGCTGAAGCTGGCACCATGAAAATCTTGCTGACCTTCTGACGAAGAAAGTCACCACTTTGGCTATGTCCAATGTCATTGAAAAGTTCCTTCACGTCATCGTAGCGAGAGCTACCTGGTAAAAAAGCTTGCAGCTCATCAGCGTTAGTGGGTATCTCAAATGGGCGTTCAATGAAGGATGACTCTAATATTTCGTTGCGATGGTTGCTCAGGTAGTCAAAAAATATTATCTCCCCTGATTTGAGAACGTTCTCACTCTGCTGCGAACGGAAGTAGGCTCTCAGTTTGCTCCTTGTAGATCGACTCTTCGCATAGCGCATCCATTTCGTTGAAGGCTTACCCTCACCTGTTAGTATAGATACAACATCACCATTCCGAAGCTCATATGATAACGGAACAGGCTTGCCGTTGATTTCCACCCCGTGCATCTACAGAAAAACGATAACTGGTTAGATTTTGAAACAAGAAAATGCTTGCGAAAACAAAACAATAAATGGTGTACTTACATTGAGACCAACTTCAGTGTGGATTTGGAACGCAGCATCCACCGCCGTAGCACCTCTCGCCAAATTCAAAATTTTGCCATTCCGCAGGAAAACAAACACACGTTTTCCCAAAAGTTCCCTGCGCACGCAGTCGACGAAGTCACGTGAGCCTACCGCTTCCTGTTGCCATTCCTTGATGCTACTCAACCAGGGTGTGTTGTATAGATCCATGGAGGAGTTGCGCTTCTTTTCATCTGTGTAAGCCCAGTGAGAAGCCATACCGTATTCAGCAACTTGATGCATATACGAAGTTCGAATTTGAACTTCAACGGACTGTCCTTTGTACATCAGAGCAGTGTGCAAAGATTGATATCCATTCGGCTTTGGAAACGAAATGTAGTCTTTCACTTTGGTGGGCATTGGTTGGAATCCTGTTAGAGATGGAGAGAGACAAGGAGCTCAGCATACTTGGAAAAAATGGATGGTGGGTCAACGCAAACACATGTGTTATGTTGCTGAACAAACTTCTTACCTGGTAAATGTTGCACAAGTCCCAAAACATGATAACACAACCAGACACCACTATCCGCACCCTGGTTCTCCTTACCGAAATTCTTCCCCGGAGTTAGAATGACTCTCAACGCCACCAAGTCAGCAATATTATCAAGATTACGATCATGTTTCATCTCCATTTTGTGCCATAAAGAATATATTTCTTTTGTTCTCCCCACAACCTCAATCTCCACATCTTGACCACGAAGAGTGGGATCATTTCTAAGCGTCTCCTTAAGAACTTTCACAGAATGATCCAAAGTTTCTACAATTTTTTCCCGACGTTGGTTCAAAATGTAATTCACCTGCTTGTACTGATCAGGATACAAATACATGAAGGAAATGTCCTCCAACTCCGACTTGAATTGCCAAATCCCCATCCGATGAGCAAGCGGGGCGAATATATCCAATGTCTCGCGGCTAATCTTCTTTTGTTTCTCCGGTTTCATAAACCGCAGCGTTCTCATGTTGTGCAACCGATCTGCCAATTTTACAATGATAATACGATAATCATCCGTCATGGCAATAAACATTTGTCGCAAGTTCTCCGCTTGTTCATCGGCGTAATCGTAGAAATTTAATTTTGGCAACTTCGAAACCTTCGTTTCCCCCTCGACAATGTTCCGTACCTCCAACCCAAACATCCCCTCAACCTGTTCAAATGTCAAATCAGTATCCTCCACAGTATCATGCAACAACCCCGCCATGACAGTCTCAGCGTCCATTTGCATCTCCGACAATAACAACGCCACCTCCACAGGGTGGATGATGAACGGTTCACCCGATTTTCTCATTTGACTCCTATGAGCACGATATGCCACACGCAACGCCTGCTTGACCTTGGCAGCATTAGACGTTCCCAAATACGACACTGTGGGGAGCAATTTATCCCAATACCGTTCAATGTTATCGTAATCATACGATGACAAATCCTTCAAATCATTGTAGAGTATTTCAATTCCCTCCTCGAGTGTCATTTCCTTCCCGGGGCGGTGTAATGCCGCGTTGGTTCCGTCAGTCATGAGTGTGGTCCATTTATTGACTTCGGGTGCAAAACAACCTGGTTCGACGACGGTGCCAAAATCGTAGGCATTTTTGCTCATGTCGGCTATTATTGATCCGTCAATCTCTGCATCATTGTAGTCTTCGTCAAATGTAAATCCCTTGGGGAGGGGAACAGAAGATGATTCACTGCCGGCTGAACCGCCGCTGTTGCTGGCAGAATAGCTAATTTCAAACAATTTCGAAGACGATGATGCAGCCGTCAGCCGACTGCGGCTAATAATAACACGTGATCCGGAAAACGCTAGCGTCGAGGTTGAAAGGGTGAAAATAATTGCCGCGCATGATAGAAATAGCATTGCAAACGGCGATATGAATGGCCGCTGAGACATCGTAATGAGCTGATTGTTCGGCATCGCAAATGTTGATGCAGCCGCACACTGCCTTCGCCGCCGGCGTCTAATAATCACGCTGCAGCTGTGGCCTTCACAACACACCATATTTTTGAGGAGGAGGATTGTGGTCACAAGCCAAGCCCCGAGCCTCCTCAAGAAAATAGCGAGCGAGGAACAATGCAGTTAGGATACTTCTTTTTATCACAGCGATAGTTATGAGAATTTTGCGTTACAGATGTGCTGGTACAAAAATCGACGTGTCCCAATTTGCATAAGTAGATTATTGCCTCCGTTTTGGTGCCGAGTATTCTCGCTATCCTCGCATATGTATGTACATCATAAGTACTTCGTAGGTAGATGTACCCATACAAAAAAATAAAAACATCAACTACAATAAAAAATAGTATTTATTCACCTCGTCATATCGATATATTGTCTCCTCTTTCGTATCAGCAACAATTACCATCACTTTCCATCAAGTGTAAAATAATGAATGAAAATACACATAATGGGCGACCATCGCCTTCGGCAGAAAGCACCGCTCTTCAATCACCTTCAGATCACGATCTCCGCGTACCATGCTACTGCGAAGAAAATGCATGGAGGGTGGCATATCGTCATCTCAATACTGACAACACCACCAACAACAACACCAGCAGCGGTGACAACATAGACTGGAAGTATTTCATAGTCTTCATTTCCAACAATCGGAAATGCTGTCCTATGTTCATGCAAAGAGCTATATCTAAAGATGATACGACCGATTTTGTTTGTTGGGATTATCATGTCATCGTTATGAGGAGCACGGTGCAAACTAATATTAACAACGAAGACGAGAAGATTGTGTCAGAGGTATTAGACATTGATACTTGGATCACGCCATATCCAACACCTCTCTCTCAGTACCTGGATGATTCATTTCCACATGCTGCTGATCCAAACTTCAACAAGCAGTTTCTACCATTATTTTATGTTGTCACGGCAGAAAATTTCATCAGAGATTTCTACAGTGATAGGATGCACATGTTCAAGAATGGGAATTGGATTTCTCCCCCGCCTGAATATCCTCCTATTATGAATGGTCTAAAGATAGATGAAGATAGAGATGGATTGACTGGTAGCAATCTGGATGCTTACATTAGCATGTCGGGTGGGGCAAAGTGCGTTTTTACGCTTGCTGAAATGTATGAAAGGTCTAAAGGTTTGGATGGAAAAGAGTGGACTTTAGGCTCTACGTACGTGATATGATCTTTGCATGGGGGGTCTTTATACTTCAATTCCAAACCTTTTGGCAACCCTTTCAATTTCAATACAAACACGATTCGGAAAATGATCCGTCCACAACGTCGGACTGATTTCAATTTCATTAAAGTCATCATTTTCTTTCCGTATCGGTGTGTACTCACAACCCGCATTGGACGATCCGCATGATATACATCCTGCCACGCCATGAAGACAATTTTTGCTTTGACCAGTCTTAACCAAGTGCACAATCCTTCCAGGTGGGTATAAGTCGATTGATCGGGAAAAACCTCGACGAGATCGTCGTTCTTGCTGCTTAATTTCGAATCGTTGCAGTTGACGTAAAAACTCAGAGTCGGGAATGTCATCTTGTGGGTAGAGCATGTCTTCATTTTCTTGGAGTAGGAAATCTAAATCACCAAACTCAACTTCACCACTCAAGCTGAAGATCCTCTTTGCGATATCATATTTTGATAGCTTTACGCGTGCGAGCAAATGAAGGACTTCATCGCGTAGACGTTCCATGTTATTGATCGAAAGGCGTGGGACTAAATCTGAATCCAACACAAAACTGTTGACGAAATCTGAACACTCTTTGGCAAGCCTCCATGTAATGAACCCACCGGGAGGACTATAGCATGTGCAACGAAGATCGGGGAATGTATTCCGTAGCATCAACGAAAGTATCACACCGATACCGGCACCGAGACTATGCCCAACAATTCGCAAAGTGTAATCCGAATGCTCGGCGTTTGCACCAAGAAGCAACTTGTCCAGTATTTTGTGTCGTTTTAAGTCAGTATGAAGCCAATTGGTGCATTCTAAAACGCCACCATGGCAGTATTGACCAATCCCATCAAAGCCATACTTCTCCCCAAGCGCATCAAGAGGGCTAGGATCGAGTAAGACGTCCACCACGCAGTCTTCCAGTGTCAAAGAACCTCTAATTGATATTACAATCGATTTCCACTCTCGATCAATCACAATAAAGTAAGGCGTCTCATAGAAACCTGACTCAAATGATGCATACGCAATGTCGCTTTTGTTCAACCCAGCATGTGCCAGCATTGTGGCCTCGTGTATATGAAGGAAGTTGTCACCTACTATATGTTCTCTATTCATTTCATCAATGTCCCTAGTCGCACTTTCAGCTGTTTCTACAACAGAATTCATGGCACACCTTTCATAACTATCTCTCCATTGGATCATGCCTGCATTTTTACAAGCGAACTTTGCTTTGAGACAACGGCCAAAGAGCCGCAGACTTCCTGTCAATGGATATTCATAGAAGTATAGAATCCAAGTGTATGCTGCCAGTTGGTGTTTTGCAAATCGTGCTCCTTCTTCCAAAGTGGCGTAATCATCAGGATTGGATGGTGTCAATAAGGATCGGGAGAAGGTTCGATACGTTTCACCAGAATTTGAAATCATTGGAACGTCAAATTTATCACGATGATTGCCGACAGAATCATTATTTGTTTCCAATGTCCGTCGAAAGAGAAGCGCCGTTCCAGGACTCGATTGTGTTTGACTGGTATTTGCCTGCTGCAAAGCATCCCTCCTGGCTAATAATTTGCGCTGGGCTTGAATATGACGCAATATGACGAATCCAAGTGCAACGTCAGATGGGACAATGTCAAGACATTCACTGCCGCTACCATGAAAGTAATCCGCAAGAGCTCGTGAGATATCGCCGAAAAACTTTTCGATTCCACCATCTGTCGATTGAGATACAATATTCTTTCCCCCAAACATAAAGCATGTTGAAATAGCCATTATCCTGCAGCATCCATCGCATCTGTTTCGCCAAAGTTCTTCGGCCATCTCTATGTCATCGTGCTGATGTATATGTTCTGCATGCCTTTCATAGAAGTTTACTTCCGAGTCTATGGCACTCGAGATGGACGGAACAGCTCTCCATAGAGCAAATAAGGTTGTAAAGTTGAACAAGCATTGTAGCCCTTGTATCACAAATAGAACAAATATAATCACCCACCAAAATTTTGGAAAGCAATAAACGTATAAACCTATAAAGTGTAAGGTAGATACCAGTCCAAACATCAGTAAAACGAAGCCAATGCCTGTCATTAAAGTCATTTTTCTTTCGATCAATTTCCCCAAAGGAGCACGCAAATCTAAACCCCGCGTGGGTGTTCCCAAAGACGATAATTTGAATATTCGTTGTTCTTGAAACAGAGAAGTCGCACAAAATATTGCCATGCCAGTCAAATACGCTAGAATCAGGTAACAAAATGTTTTGTCAGTATATGTCGTCGTTGCATTGTCACATGCCTCCGTTTGCATCCGCTGTATTTGTTTGTCAAGCTCTGCGAAATAGTCATCGTTCTGTTCGGAAGCTGCTGTTGTTAGAGACAGTTCGATTGTGTAGAAGAGCAGATAAGGAAGGAAAATAAACAACTCTGCAGCAAACCCAGCGCCCCATGCAATGGACGGAAACTGTAGATCATCTCCTGCGAGGAGTGTACGCCTGTTAAATAGGTAAAGCGCTGGCATGGCCACTATTCTTGTGATGGTTTATTATAGGCTGTTATCTTCATGTGTTCGTGAACAGAACGGTTCGGCGGATAAGGGGGGGCGCCGAACGAAACACGCACCAACACCCCCAATAACCTCTGACCAATGTTATGGACAAAATTATACAGGAATTGTTGGAGTTGGAGTGACTAAGTGAAAGTGGCTGAATGGCGTGTGGAGATGAAGAATGATGATTAATGTACTCCAGTTCTAATTTCAATATTATCCTGCATGAAGAGGATCGCTAACGTCACGCTGACTCGTTTTGTGCTCCTCATAAATAGTGTGAATCAAAAGCTGCGACAATCTTTCCTGGTGACCGGTGGTTAGTGCAAGTCAATGTTCACAGAAGAAACATTGTAAAAGACCCACACTTCAGCTGGGTTCAATGCTCAGCCTTGTGCTGGCGGAGGCGCAATTTGGTTGGCATCTCCATTTCCTTGTTCTTGGTTTTGGGGTACAGAAGTGCTATTGTTATCAATAGCCGAACCGATCATGTTGTACATCGGCATCTGATACATCAAGTCTAATCCACTGTTGAGGTAGTTTGATCGAAGCATTGGCATTTGCATGCCGAGGCCGGAATAGGTCATTTGAAGGCCTCCTGGGTAGTTTGCCAATGGCATGTTGAAGGATCCTCCATCCAAACCCATACCACTCAACATACGAGCGTCACTGTGATAAAGCGCCTGTCGATTGCTCTGAAGAAGATGACTAGCCATGACGTCTCCTGCATTAGGTTGATGATTGGAAATACCCATGATTGAGACAGCCGAAGGTTTCTTGACGATTGAGCGCATTTGAAGACATTTCTTCTTGTCGCCACGGGTAAAGTGTTTGTGCATGAATATCATAAAGCCTGTGCTATCCTTCTCGACTTGACGAAATCCCCACCTGCAGCACCAGCATAGAATTTTGTGGCACTTGAATGTTCAGAGGCATGTTATGGGAGAACGAGAGACCAGTAACTCGAGACTTACCTATAAAGTTTTCGAACAAAGCTCATGAACTTACACTTGTTGAAGTATTTGGGCAGGACACAGCTCTCCAGGGTGAGCTTATCACGAATGATGAATTTATCTCCCTTTGGAAGCCATTCTATAACCTTTTGTCCTTCTATGACAGCAGCGCTGTCATCGACTGTTTCCTTCTCGATCAAGTCCATGAGCTGTGTAGGGAAGGTTACCATGTCGTCTTTGTTATTGATCGAACGATTTGTACTACTCTCTATGCTGCAGTCCGTACAAGAAGTTTTGAATTGATCGTCCTTGTCATCGTCATCGTTGTGAATATCAGCAGCCTCTCCAGTTCCATGTCCATTGTCGATGGTATTAGTTTTCAAAACAGTTACTTCGCTTGTGTTAGTGGATTCCCCAACTCCACCAACATCAACATCACTATCACTACTTTTTGACTCTTCTTTCATCTTGATCTTGAGCATGTTTATCATCGAAACCATCATGCAGATTAATTGCAAGTACATATGATCGAGCTTGCGTCACTTCACTTCATAATATAATGTGTAGTTCATACTATGCTTGATTGTATGCAGTCATGCAAATCGATTCTATGGTACAGTTGCAGTCAGACAAGGCCATTCTAAAATAGTTAAGGGAATGAGGGAAAGTCGGGAATTTTAATACCTCGTAAAAGGCTTCGCATGTCGTAATGAGCTAATTGTGACAAAGGAGAAATAACTATTAGGGATCCGGGAGTAATGAGTAACTGTGAGATCTCGTACGTGAGCGGGGTCTCTGATAATGTTGCTTATGATCATGTCGCAGTTGTAACGAGTTGCGTTGCAACATTAGTCTGTCACCATGTCGCAGTTTCAACGAGTTTCCCGTGTCTTCTCGTGTGTATGTCGATGTGGGAAACATCCTTCAAAGTGGTAATTCGAGTGAGAGAGCAGCCATTCTCTTCGTCAAGGAGAGGCAGATACAGTTAAATTTTATGGTTTTGGTAACAGATCGAATTCATACAGGTCTCTACCTCTACCGAAACTAAATGCCAGCTTCCCTGTACACGCTTCTTTTAATCCTAAACTGCATCATGTCCTAAATGATTCACTCTCATTTTCAATTGCAACGGAGCTAGGGAGGTACTGATGATACTGCCGCCATTACACTTATTGGCATTATCTTGAGAAATGTAATCCTGTTCCAGTTTGGCGTAGTGTTGTTGTATGTTCTGATCATCTCGTTTACTTGCCCTCAAAGATTTGGTTACTAGCGATGCAATGAATAAAACGATTCCAAATATGTGCTCATTCGTGCATTCATTAGGAAACAATGCAAATGAGAGAAAAATTGTAGTCGCCTTCCTGGCTGTGGAAGTAATGGACATAGCCAAAGCACCGAAAGACTTTGTAATGGCGGCAGAGCAGCTCGAGCTCAAGAATCCTGTTGTTGCGAACAGAACCATTGCCAGTATTTTCCCATGAACTGACCACGTCGGCGCTAGGCCCTCATTCATCTCTCTTAAGGTACCAGGTGTCGAAAGGTATTCCAAGCCATGTCGCAAATCGCCACTGACTGAGGCAGCGATGCACACGAATAACAAAGCGATGCCATACAGCTTAAAAATGAACTCATCTTGCCCCACATTGTATTTGTTCATAATAGCTTCACTCATATTGCTAACTGCACCATCACAAAGCAAAGAAATTGTCAACATTAAGATGCCATAGGGTTGAAACACAGCTGAGCTTTTCGAATCTGCATGCATGAATAACGCCAGTCCTGCCACCATGAGGCAAACTACCCCGTAGTCGACAGTATTGTATCTTTTCTTTGTTATTATAACTCCAAATAGCATGGTGAACAGAAGTCGTGTGCTTTTCATGAGCGTCTTTGCAGGGTAATTTAAGTATTGCATCGCAAGGTTAGTCATGGCCAAATCGATCGCCCGCAAAACCGACAGCCCAATATATAGTTCAATGGGCACAGTTGATGTACTACCAGTAGATGATTGCGCAGATCTATCACGTAATCTCCCCCAATTCTTCAGTCGTCGTAACCTTCTTGATAACGACATTCCACTCGCAGCACTACCAGCACCAAACCCCCTGTTTACGTTCACTCCCTTGTCTAGATTTCGAAAAAAGTAAGATAACAGTGTGTAACCAGTAAATTGTGTTGCTGCCAAAAACAACCCAAGCTTTCGATTGCACAACTCCACGCTAATCAATTCTTGAAGGTATCCATACAAGAGCGAAAAGCAAAAAGTTCCTCCCGCACTGATGAGAAACTGTGTTTGACGTGTATTTTGTGACAAGTCCCAACCCAAGACAACAAACTTGGTATTGTTACTTGAAGGTGATGAGATGGCATCTGCAATGTCAGATGGAATTATTATGTTGTTTGTATTCATAAATGAATGAGAATATTTCAAGAGCATAAAGTCATGCTCTGACCCTCCATACATTCTCCCATCCACTGATACAGGTGATGATAAAATATCTGTCCTTCCATTAGCTCTATTCCGCAACCTATCAGGAGTTGACGAAGTAGTAGATGGCCGGGGTTCACTTGAACACTTTGTTACCGTTCGATCCACGATTATAGCACCCGCGGCGACATCTGCATCATCTAGAGAATAATCTAGAAAAAAACTGGGGATCTTCGTTGGCGTAGTAATCAGTGATCGATGCCGTAATTGATCTTCGGTCTGATAAGAATGAATCCCTCCCGTAGGTGAAGGAATTTGTCCAGAAATAGGAGGTGCATGATTCCGTGAGGTTGGATCATCAGATGATCGATTGTAGGTACCTCCTGCACCAGACACCCATATCGAGAGATTTTGCTGCTGCTGATAAGGAGCAAGTTTGTCGCCTCCCTCATCCGTTGATACCATGGTTGTTTTTATCATATTATGTCAATGAAAGTAGGCTACTCACTGCTCATCTGGCGAGTATTAAACTTCGGACTTCGGTCATGGTTCTGTTCAACGCCTTTCAAACGAAAGCGCACGACAAGACATCCAACCCCCCCCCGCGCCGGCTCCTCGGTAGCCAGGTAGTCGTAGATACATAGTACCTACTTAAATTACGACGCGAGACATGCATGAAGCATAAGAGAGCATAAGGCGACGAGGGCGGACAGGGGGCCGGCGGGGGCCTGGCGTTTTTCTGCTTTGGGGCCCGCCCTTCTTATGAGCGAGGCCAAAATAATAATAGTTGGAATATAGGAAGGGTAATAATAGAGGAGGACGCTTTGACTGTTGATAAGAGAGAGGCTGTCATCAGCAACACAATTATATTATCTAAAGAAAGTCATCAGTGTCATGCCAAAATTGCAAGCGACAGTTCCCAAAGGGGCGCCACCAAACGCTCTTCTCAGAGTTCGGCTTCCCGATGGTACAGAAGTCAATGTTAGAATACCCGAGGGACTGTTAGAAGGCCAAGAATTCATCTTTGAGGTAGATTCCATGGGGGAAGTTACTACAAACTCAGCACAAAATGTTAGCAACGCGAAATCAGCAGCAAAAAAGGACTCATCGCTGAACAAATCAAACAAGCACGCAAAAAAAAAGAATAAAAAATCAAACAATGTAACAACAGCACCAAACAGCAGGGTAGAGCAAGCGCCATCGTTTGTTACCTTTTTCTTCAATTACTATAATCTAGTGTACGAAATAGTGATGAATACTTTGGAAGGACCCACAAACAAAGTTCAGCAATCATCAAAAACGACAAATAATGAATATGTGGGATTGTTAGACAGGGAAATCGTCACAGGGGTTGACTTTTGCGTTGCTCTTTGTGTAGGAATATTTATTGGTATTTCAATTGTTCTCGGCTTTATTGGTGGAGTGCTGTGGGTCACGCCAAGAGACACAACATGATGTCGTGAGCAGTTGTGCGGAGCCTGCTTTCTTAATAATATTGTATTATTAACCCTCTAATCTATAAAATGATTACATGTCTGGTATAAACTTCAACCACGGGAAACTTTGCACCTCCCCTCTTGAAATCCAATAAGAGAATCCTTTCCAACGGAAGTGAAGGATATAGCGGCAGATTTATATCTATCACCACGACTGTGAACACCTACACACAAGCAGTAGTGTTTCATCAGTATTGCAAATTCCTCCAGTTCATCCAACATTTCACATCGCGCAGCTCGTCTTCGATCGTCAATTGATATAATTCCATGATCATATGCATCCATCATGTTGCATCCCACTGCAATATCAAAACCAGACTTTGTAAGCTTCAAAAGGTGGTCAGAAAGAGTCAGTGTTCTTTCAAGGCTAAGTAGTTGTTCTCCATATTGGTGTTTTTGTCCAGTGATACCTCTCTTTTGCAGATTCTGAAGCATGACTTGACCGAACCGATCATTACTTGGTATAGGATCATACATCGCTATTACCGCAAAGGAATTTACTTCTTTGCTCTGATCTGTTTCTTCTCCGTTATTAGCAACGTAACGAAGCAGATTCCAAGAGGCCTCGTCAGGAAGATACATAATGACGCATTCCATTACAAAGATTGTAGGTATTGATCTATCGTAGCAGTGGAAAGGATCAGATAATTTCTCAAACAGAGATGAGGGCGGACTTCGGAGATCATGGCCAATCAAATGATAGTTTGAATCATTAGCATCACTTCCACCCTGGCGTGAGAACGAAGCACGGTATGAGACTCCAGTTGCAGCATTCATTTCAGAGTTGTAATTAACCCCTTCAGGAGCACAATGTGGTAGCCATATATGTGCCTTTTGCTCGATAATAAATGTGTGATCCACCTCGAACCAATCAACTTGTTTTTCTTCGAAACCTTTCAGATATCCAAAGCGATATCGCAAATATGTTGTGTCTCGTCCAGCTCCGAATATGACGACCTGACGTCTCCCTTTGATATTAGATGATGAATCACCTTCCAATCGGAGCGATAAAAATGCACTAATCGCTTTATCCACCGCACACACTCGAGCGTGAGTGCCTTTTCTAATGATTGGCTCCATGGGGGAGGAACCATTTCTCCCGCCGGTGTCGACTCCTTTCACACCCTTTGCCATTGCGTGAACAAAAGCATCTTGATAATATCCCTTCTCTACACACGACAGCTTTGCAAGGACAGCGTCATCTGCTGTCGATATTACAGCTCGATCTGAGCTGTCCATCGTCGTTTGTAATCGTCGGTCAAATAATAATAACTAATTTTTGACATATGTAATGTAAAACGGTCTAAAACGGTATGAGTTTCGGTATGTAAGTTTAGGTACCGTATGTACCACCTCCATGCATGGTTATTGACTGCCACGATAATTGCCGGTTATGGTTATGGTAAGTATTGTATGGTTATTGACCGATAAAACGGCCGGTACCTGGTTAGGTACCAGTACCTTATGTTTACATACGGAGGAGTGCAGAGATGAGTTGGAGGATGACGACAATGAGGAACAACACTCCGTAGTATCACTTAATAATATATAATTCGTACCATGAATCCTCCTCCCACGAACTGCGCTGCTGCACCTCGTCTTTTTGCTGCAGCAGCAAAAAAGGTTGACAAGTCCTCCAAGGCCGACTCTTCCCCGTCGGCCACAACACCAGCACTGCAAGTTTTACATACTTCTATGGAGGACACTTCACCTCGTGTTTCCTCGGCATAGCATGGGTGCGTATCTACATACAGTAGAAATAGAAATAATGATTTATGTAGTATATAGGTTAAACAAGTCAGAAGATTGACATCAGTATCAGACTCTTCTATGTGTACTTGTCTAGATATAGAAAGTAATTTTCTAACGAAGCTTTAAGCCACTTACCACTTTCGGTAATTGACCGGTTATTGTTATTGACCGATTAATGGCCGGTACCTATTGTTTAGTCTGGGCACACCCAAAAAACGCAGTGCCACACTGCTTTTTCGACGAAATCGGGCTTAAATGTACAGAAATACAGCATATGTTACTGATTCCAACGCATAGAAATACTCCACATAATGTAAGCTTTCGGTCGATGCCTCGGTCACCTATTACCTCCATGGGAAAGCTTAGAACCGACCACCTCCATGACGGCCGGTAGGCAGCAGCGCCACACTGCACTCTATTATCACCACATTCAAACACCATGTTAAACTACTTTGATACCCTCATAAAAGTACGAATATCCTGCCAATAAGTAATTGAACCAATCCGTACTGCCTGTTTGGGCGTCTTCCGATGGACATTGATCAACATCTATCTGATGGACGTTTCATGGACGATGTCGTTTTCAAAAACTGAAAAAAAGCGTAATTGCCTTACTACTCCCGTAAATACTTGCGACGGACCACCATAACGACTGAAACCCCTAAGTAACAACTGTTGGTGATGTTGGGCGGAGTGTGTTGGGGTTGAGGGAGCTCGAATGAGGATTGGAAGCACATAATTAAAATCCACTTCCGACCGGACCTGGCCTCTCTGTAGGGCATTTGAACGCGATTTCAACAGTCAAACAATACATCGGAGCGCTTCATTGCTACCATACCCAATCAAATGTGGATACTATAGCTATTCAACGTTTGGGGGTGCCGTCAGAGGGGATTCAAGCATGAAATTAACAAATATCACCCCCGCCTCCTCCTGAAATTTAACTCAAAAAATACATGAAAATCGACCATTGCTATCTCTCTGTCAACGAAGAGGTCAAATCCTCACTCGGAATAGAAAATAATATTATTTGTGACCGTAACAGGCACAGAGGGGGCTGTTTCAACATTGAAAACGGTGTTTCTGAGGGTATACTTGATGTGGGGAACGACATCGAAACACCAAACAACCGTAGCTAGCGCCGCGATATCTACACTAAAGTATCAAATGACGACACAGCAGCATACCAACAATGTTTATTGAGAGTTTTTGAGTGAATTTCATAGTCATTTGCACCGCTGTTCATTCATAAAATAGAATTGTTATGTTAGTGCAGAGATTTTTGCATAATTTGTATCCAAGTAGGAAATCACATTGTATGTAAAAGTAAAGGGAGTTATGAACTAAAAAAAGGCTTCCCAGATACAACCCATGTCTGGAACAAATGATGGTAACTTTTTTTTATAATATATTAGAATTAATGGCATAGTAAGCGTTGATATTACCCCCCCGGGCGGAAATGCCATTGTGGGAGGTTGTGTTTTGTATCCGATGTGTCCGTCGCTGTAGTGTATGAATGGGTACTTGGTGGGTAGTTGGGAAGTACCAAAAATGCAGTGTCGCGCTGCACCCGAATAAACGATCAATAACCATGGTGCTATGTACCTACCACGTACCGGAGTTCAGGAGTCTGGACTTCTGACGTGTTGTCCATTATTGTCCATGATGTCTATTGAGCAATGCTGTCAATGTTCCTCCTCTGTCTTAGAGGTTCAACGGTTGGAATAGTACAAAAGTCGCAGGCTAAGTCTATGGTCACCCTATCCACTTTATGGCCAAATGTTTGTTCTCAGCCG
>JALLBJ010000517.1:0-18967 GCA_036940105.1 Skeletonema potamos | reverse complement strand
GTCGTATCAAGACTGGAGCATCTCAGGCTGACATTCTCCGGGTCCTTCGGACTGTCACTTCTCACCATGCCCACTTGAAACCAGTGTATGAGCATGTCTCAGGTCACCAAGATCGCTACAAGCCCTGGTGGCAACTCACTTTAGCGAAGCAATTGAACTGCTGTGTGTGGATTAGCCAAGACCAAGACGGCGGAGTTCCATAGCAGCAGTCTAGGTTCCAGAAAAGGCCCCTTCATACTTCCCTTGGAGTTGGAGCGGGAGCGGTCTTCGTCTCTGGTGTCAAGCAAACTTCGGACGTCAGCAGAGCTGTCCGGTTCTGTCTTGGAGACCGTTGCTCCTACCTTACTTATTATCACGCATTGGGGAATGGTTTTTAGTATGACTTTCCCACAAGGGAGAGCATCCACAGCTAGCTCTTAGCTAGTGGGTTGAACAAAGGGACGATGTGTTGTCCGTCCGGTACTGTGGTAAGTACGTATCGGGCATGATCTTATTCTGTCCTACTGTTACTGCTCTAAGTCAGATCTTCATTTGTCGTCGTCGCCCTCCTCACAAATTATTTTGCCAGCTTTTTCTTCGGTTTAAGTTCAAGAACACTTTTGCAGATGCAATAATGTTAAATTGAAGCATACGGCTAAAATAATACGAGGACAAAAGAGGCTTTTGACCACTCCGATTTTGAAGGATGAATCCACATACATTAAGCTATTACTCTATCTTACCATACAAAAATGTATCTCCACATATTCATTCTATATTGTCGTCCATCGTAAAAATGTATATTCTCTCTGTTGCTCTTCACTTTGTTACTTACAAATCTTGTCGATTGTATCGTATCCATTTTGATGGCATTCGCTATCACAAGATGCCTGTGCGTCACATTACACATACTCTACTCTTACTCCCGCACTACCTGTTCCTCATTTACATAGAACCAATTGCTGTAATATTGTTTGAAAATCTCCTGAGTGTAATCTGGAGTATCGATCTGTTTGTATAAGTGATCCTGTCCACGTTCTTTCATTCCCTCGCGCAGAGCTTGCGTGGCAGCGTATAGTCTGTAGTGTGGTACTTTCGTGAAGAACAAGTGATGAATCTGCCATATAGAGAGATGGATGATTTGATGAGCTTCACAGGCGAATGATAATTGTCAAATGTTCTTCACAAACAAAGATTTACTCACAACATGTCCGTCCATCATATGATGGCTAAGCTTATTAACCAATTGACCGTAATCTCTATCCACAGTCTCAAACGCTCCCCTTTGAAAGGTAAAAGTATCATCCGTATACAACTTTCCATCCTCTGAATGATGCTGCAAGTACGTCACCATGAACAACCAAAAGCCCATCACCGTCCATGGAGCCATACATACTACTGCAAAGTCAGACGTTCCCATGGCATACCACAATGAACCTGCCGTGAAGGTTGATACAGCTACGGACAAGGCACCGTCCAATTTGGTCTTCATGCTCTCACCGTCCCACATTCGTCCATAGAACAACACATGACCTCCATCTGGAATTCCAGTGAAAAGATAGATGAAATACAGGAATGGAAAGAAGACCATACGGATGTAGTAGGAAGCCTTGATGAGTGGATGTAAGTCACCAGCCTCTTCACGAATATACCACTGATGACTATAATCTTTCTCCAAGTGATTGTGATTCAAATGATGTTTTTTGTGTGACAATGCCCATGGAACGAAGGGAGTTAAACATATCACCGAGTGTGTGATCTCACCGACGATACGATTGATACCCTTTCCAAACTTGGTTGATTTGGAAATAGTACCGTGGCCGGCATCATGTCCTATGCACCATGTACACCACATGGCAAATCCAGTTAGCAGTTGAAGCGGTGCTACTGTGAGTGCTTGTTCGATCCAAGGCAATCCATTGTAGAAATCGGATCGCACAACAGCATATAGAAATGACATGGAGCATACAACTGCTGTAACATCTAGACCAGCGTACATTAACGATGTAGCAGTGTCGACTTGGAAGGTATCTCTGGGTAGCATTTTCATGATCGTGCCGGGAAGCGGAGGGATGTCATTTCTCATCATAGAAGCGATATCCTTATCGTTCATGTCGATGATAGTAGAGAGAGGTTCATCAGATGGCGTTCTTTTGATGATGTCATCTGCCAAAACGGAGGAGCGCAGCGGTGCAACCGTTGCTTGCTTGGTCGAGTGGTAGACCGGTGCAAACGATTCCGCTGCACCCCACAAGAGCGTGGTGGAGAGAGCACATGCAAAGATGGAATTGTTCTTCATTTTGCTACGATTCGTCGTATGTAGCAGTCTTTTACTGTAGAGTGATCAGTCTATGGTTTGGCTGAGGCGGAGAGGAGTGATACTACAGAGGGACAGGGCAGCTATTCAATGCTGCTGCTTACAAAAGTTCACAATATTTTGTGAGAATGGAAGGCAAGGGAAGAGCTTAACCTCGATTAACGATTGGACGCTGTGGACAGCAACTAATCTGCGTCACTTCAAAAATTTTATGGGACACGTACTTTTCACCTGTCACGAGTTCTTTCCTGATCCAGTCACTTGCAGATTCATTATGGCGGGTTAATAGGAGTTTCTCTGTCTCTCTCTAAGTGTTCCATTCTTGCTCTCTCTCTATCTCTCTCTGAGAGCTGTTTCTTTTTCATGCCAAGAAGTAGCATAGAGGAGTGGTATTAACTGCAGCGTATTCTTGCCTTTCCGCCGATAGAATAATAATGAGGAACGGATCGGATTCTGAGCCAGTCTACATGTTGGTTACCAAGTGCTATCTCTGCGCTTATTCTTGTTAAGTAGACGATAAATCCATATGCCAAAAGGTGCAAACATGTTGTAAAAAAAAGGAACTAAATTTGAAGGCAAGAAAGCGGCGGCAAAGGAACTTACTTCTTTTTACATAAACATATGATTTAGTTGGCCAGACGGAACAGCCCAAAAGATACTTTAGCCGAATTGGTCCAAGGCAACTAAAACTGCAGCTAGGACAATGTACGAGATCCTTCCATTGCCCGAACGTGCTAGAATGTTGTTTGCTCAGATTGAAGAGAAAGGAGGAGCAGTATCATCTCTTGGGAAGCACTCCCAAAACGATAATGGTATTTATAGTGTGCTTCAATTCGTTATCTTTTAGCTACTCTTTCGGATTCGAAGATGTAGCGTCTTGCTTTTGAGACGTTAACTCTCAAAAAAGCCAAGAAGCCTTCTTTCCTCAACTTCAAAACCCAACAACAACAACTCTAATCACTACACCACCAAATCCCCCCTCGTCCACCCGCCTGGAATTGGAATTGCCTCCATCCCACCTCCCTCTTTCATGACTTAATTATTCGGCTCCCTCACAGCCAACTCCCTCCCATTGCACTCCTTCCCATTACACTCCAACCCCTTCTTCCCATCCTCAGCATCATAAAACGTTACAAACGCAAAGCCTCTACTCCTTCCATCCGGTCCAGTAATCACACTCACATCACAAACTTTTTCACATCCATTCCTCTCAAAAAACTCCTTGAGGTCATCCGCACTCGTTCCAAAATCCAAATTTCCTACATATAATTTGCTCACTCCCATGTATGCCGGATCTAAATCTTGAGCAAGATTACGTTGAATACGATCCAAATTGGATTCAGTCATGGGCAATAACACATGAGAGTCGGAGGGGATGTTGAGGAGACGATCACGTGATTGATACCATGAGTTATTGCAGACGGAGCATTTGACACGACAACCTTTACCACGTGTGCCTAGGTCTTCTTCGGCAATGGCGAATAAAGCTTTGCATTTGCCGCAAGTGATGTATGTGTCTGGGAGGGGGAGGGGTTGGTCTGGTGAATCGAGTTCAGTGCCGTCAGCGCCGATTGTTACCGAGGCTGCTGAGGAGGAGCCGTCATCAATGCCATAGAGATGTTGCTTGACGTCCCAGTCGGGTGTGTTATCTATAGTTTCGGCCGCGGCGGTGTCTTCTTGGAGTGTTGAGCGATGTATTAATGATGATTTTGATGTGACGACGAATGATGGAGAAAAGGCGAAGCAGCTGCTGCTTATCGCAGAGAGAAACAGAGAAATTGCAAGGTCGTTGGTCTTCATGATGACGACGATCGAATAGGATGATATTCTTCTTATTTGTTAGTAAATTGTTCGTGTGGATTGGGCCGCTGTTTGGTGGAACTTGGTGCAAAAGAGTTCGTAGAAAATGATGAAAAATGAGTGGTTTCACCTAATATCTACCACTCATCCAAAGAAGCTAAAGTGCGTACGAAATTGTTCATCCTAGGCTAGCGGTACATAAGCGGGCATACCGGTAAATGAAGGAAAAGTTAGTTTGGTGTAGAAACTAAAATAGATAGATAGATAGATAGATAGATAGTTTTTAGCTTTTTTAGGTGTTGTACTCTCGAGATATGTAGTTTTAGATAGAGAAACGAAGGACAGAGAGAAATCATCAAAACCCTTGTGGCGGCAGCTGGCCGCCGTCAGTGGTGTCACCAAAGTGCCAGTCTTTTTGCCGGCCTTTTTACTCGGAAGTTGGGCTCGGTTTGGGGCTATCTCTATTTTGATTACCGGACCGAGTGGAGGAACAGATACTCTTTTTCACCCTGCTTATTTGAATAAACTTTCTTGGTAAATAAGCATCTTTCAACTCATTTCATGGGATAATATTAAAAGGTGCACGAACCCAACTTCACGGCACCCAACAGCTGCTAGAGAACCACCAAATATTTCTGACGTGTCTTCTTCCTGCCAAATTGCACATTCAAATTCTCATCTTCGGGGTTCGGAGGCTTTATGAATCTGACAGCCCATTTCTCGGCACCACCATCCAAGAGCAAATAAACGAACCACCACAAACAACCTCGACACGCCACGGCCGGCCGGCTTGATGCAATTACTAATATGCATGCATTCATGCATACATATTAGCCAACGACGTTAATGCTAGTAGTTGACGGTCGCCGCCTTATCATAAGCTGCTAACTTCTCCTACCTAACGGCCTTCCCATTATTTCCGCGGAAGTAGGTGTCGTGCAACGTTCCTCTCAAGCGCTGCGAATCTCCACCTACTCGTTGCCGGGATCTCTCAGTGACCACGGTCCCGTAAAGGTGAGTCGTCTACTCTGCAGCAGCCTCTCTGGCATGCATCAGAGAGAGGATTGATGATGCAATTGCTTATTATTTGTGCCGCCGTCGGCGCCTCTCTGTAGCAGGGTCATTCATAACATACGCACACAATCCGAACACGACTCTTTACCACCAATTTCTCACTTTTTCTATTGTTGCCTCACTCTCGTGTTCAATCCCTGTCGTCAGGTAACCTTTTAGGGGCGGCAGAGCAATCATGAGGAAATTCAAACCTGCTCCAAAGCAGGCCTCGGCAAACCGCATTCGTGAACGCTACCTCCATCAACTCGGTCTTCAGCGTGGCGCCGCTGCCTCATCTCATCAACATTGGGACGACGACAACAACAATCACGTCGTTGTTATCTCCGGTCTTCCCTCCCTTCCCGAGGACAGAGCTACGCATGATCATGTGTTGGAATCTCATGATTTTTCACATGCTGATGGGAGTTATGTAAGTTGTCATGAGGAGGGCAGTTGCTCTAACGGCGGAGGTGGTAAGCCATCTGCCATTGCAATTGGCCCCCCTCAAGATTTACATCAACATTATCCTCAAGGAGATTCATCCTATTGCTCTAGAAGTACACTGTCCACATCACCCCACAACAACAATGTGGGGAATGGCAGTGTAGCCGATGAGAATATTACTTCCATGGCGTTGGCTTGTCCTCATCCGTTCCTAAAAAATAATAATCATGGCAGTAATCATGTGAACCACAACAACAACACCGCACTGCCCTTCCATCTATCATGGGGCACTTCTCAACTATCCAGATCGGCTGCGGTGCTTCTAGATGAAGCGGGAGGAGCACGGAATAATGATCATGATTCCGTCTCTTCTGCGGCTACAGCCACCACGGCCGAGAGTTCCTTCACAGCTCCCATGATAACACGAGATTGGAGATCGGCTAATGCTGCTGCTGCTCATATAGCTGGTGCTAATAATAATAATATTGTCACGATCCCTCATCCACCAAGTGGAACGGCATCGGTATCATCCATGGGGGATTCTGTCACCTCTGCCCCTGGAGTCTTCTTCCAAGGGAGGCACTGTGGTGGCAATCATCGCTTCACACCATCCTCCTCCTACACCTCAACCGGTGGTAGTGGTCACTGCGGAGTCACATCCTCACTAGCATCCGCGTTAAATCGATTCAACATCGATTCCGACTGTGAAGCATCCGTCGCATCCAATTCCATCATGGACGATCCTACAATGATGATGGACGATTGTAACATGGACGATTCCGCATCCTGTGCCTCACGTACCTCTCACATGAGTGGGGGTAGCAGCAGCGTAGCCAGCAACACCAATGGCAGAAGTAGTCAACGACTTACGAAGAAGAAGAAGATTGGTAAGAATCAGCGCCTATTGGATAGAGCATCGGCGCATGAACGTATGATGCAAATTCGCCATGATCGGTCTCAGAAATTACGTTCGATTATGGTTCATTCTCAACGAATGAATCAGTGTAGTTTGGTGGGGTTGCCTATGCCCCATCCGTTGGGTGGTACTACCGCTGGTGCTGCTACAACTGCTAGTCCAGCACGAAGTCGGTCAAGTAGTATTAGCCAAGCATCCTCTATTCCACTGATGCATGTCGATCATCAGGCCACGTCGACGACTACGAATAATAATTCCCCCGTCGCTGCCGTGATCTGCGATCCCAATGATATGAGTAGTCCGTTTGTATTCCCAGTGTTATCCAAGCACCCCTCCTTTGGTGGGGGTGACTTGGGAAGGACACCAACAGCATCGAATTGTACTCAACATCCCAAGACGACACTACCGTCGGGGGTGCACAATAATTATTACCTACAGGGTCCTAACTGTGGACCATTGAGCTATCATCCTCAACTAGCCTCTAGGATACCTACTCCTCCCCCTCCAAGAGTATCGACAGCATCGTCATCATCTTCGTCTTCCTCATTACCAAGTTGGAGCAATACTTCCAGTCGAGATGATGATCTATCAGCCATTCCACAGTCCAACTCATCATTGATTAGTGAGATGGAAATGAACTTGGCCAATGTTGTATCATCCATGCAGCATAGTAAACACAGAAATGCTCCGTCGCCACCACCTACTATAACGAGAGCGGAATCTATAGAAGATGATGTGATGGAAGTTGCAGTCACTCTATCAATGCTTGGTGGGAGGGCCACTCCGAGTAATGGTGGTGGAGGGATGATTCCGAGGGTGAGGTAGAGCTTCTCTTGAAGAATCATCCCGTAATGAACATATGATGTCAAGATGTGTAGACAGTAGTGGTAATGTTGTATATAATTTTCAGATCTACATTTCGAACATGTCAACCGCACGAAAGAATTTGTTGCTGAAAGCGTGTTACGGAAAGGATTTGCGATCGCTCCAAAGCCAGCACATCGTCCTGCCTTTCTAACATGTGTTTGCACCAGATGCTTTTGCCGTTCCAGCCGCAACCACAGAGGAAGATGAAGTACTCAAAGAGGATAACAAAACGAAGAACATCAACGAGTGCACATACATGTCGGTGCACAATTTCTTGGATCTCCTTCCTCGAGAGGAACCCTGGCCTTGCAGAGGAAAGAATTCATGCGAGAAGTGACGATACGCTTGAGCTATTCGTACTAAAGTAGTATGTTATCACATACTTCCTGCTTTGGTTTGGTTCGTGTTACGACAGATCACGTTCGTTAGTTTGACTAGAGGTCGCATGCTTCTATCTCTTTCGCTCCCCTTTCAACTCATTTGGTCATTGAAGGAGCAGCATTTCTACTCCAATCAATTGGCAAAGTCGCAAATGATCCATGTCCCTTTTTGAACCCCGCAAAAAACGACTGTACTTCCTCTTCAGAAGACGCCTTGCAAAATTTGTCCCAGATCTTTGAATCCAATAATCCTTTCTCACAACATTCTTTCAGCGCCGATCTCATGAGCAGCGCTCGATCACTCGAATCGGGCTGAAATAGGTGAGTACAACCTTGTATAAAGACAGAGAAGCTTTCTAGGTTTGGCCCAAGCGTGATATCTTTGCTATTATTCAAATCTTGTAGAGTCTCAACGAGAATTCTCGCTGCATCATTACGTGCCTGATCCCCAGCATTAGATGGGGTGTAAGCACAAGCTGCAAGAACGCTGTTATAGGCACCTCTTATTTCGTCTTTCAGTTGATGATCGATAGTATTGAGATCCGCTGGGAGTGACGCGATAAATCTGGCCAGTATAGACTTGGCTCGCTCAGCCTTGTCAAAGTCTTTTGTATGCTCTAATGCGTTGAGGACTAACCGATATGAGATGACATCGGGCTTCGGGAGATTCAAACTGATGGATCCACTTTCTAGTCGATTCAGAATTGATTCAGCATATTTGGATGCATCTGGGTCGGAGTTGCGGCTCCAAGCGTGAAGTAAATTGTTGTAGACGACAATGGGCAGTATGTCTGAAGCATGGCTGCCACTTTGGAGCCTGATATCTTCCATCTCCTTCAGTAAAGCTGCTGCTTCTAGAGCGCCACCGGCATGTGCATACGCATTGATTACTGTTGACCAACTTACGTTGGTAGGATTTTTCATATTTCTCAGAATGGACTCACAGTGTTGAGCACTAGACATTCCACCCGACGATCGAGACCAGGCCAAGAGAACGCCATTAAAGCTGTAGTCATCAGGTTCAATGCCCATGCGATCCCTCATACGAGAAATCAAAGCGTCCGCCTCCTGCGCCATCAAAACTCCAGATTCACATGTTTGGGCTGCGTTTGCAAATGCAGAAATAGCAGTGTTGTAGGAGATCCTATCCGGTTTGATTCGATATGATTGTTCTATCAGGTCTAAAAGTTCTAATGCTTTGTATGCAGCCTCCTTTCCAACTATTTCTTCGGCTTCTGACGGGGCTTTGCCATATGCAGCACTCTTGGACCACGCCGCCAAAACTGTATTGTAACTGATGGTGTCTGGCTGATTGATTCCGTCTTCGTGAACTGTACTCATGTCTTCCATTATACGTAGAAGTTCATTTGCTTTAGCTCCTGCCTCTCGTGTGCCTTTCTTTGCCCATGTGTTTAAGACAACGTTAAAAGTTCGGGTGTTCGGACTTACGTTTCTGAAGGGACCACCACCACCTTCTTTTAAAGAGCGTGAATGCAATGATATCATGCGTTCCAGAAGTCTCTCGGCTGACGACGTGTCCCCGGCATTGGCATACGCCTGAAGTAGAGCATTGTACACAGTCGAATTCAGTCGAAATCCGTCCGGATGCCTTCCTCCACCTCTAGACTTGGCGACATGTTTTTGTTGCTGCTTGAAATCATGCATTGATTCATTGCACTCTTTTTCAGCATGCGCTTCTAATTCTCTAAGCAACTCCTCAGCGCGTTTCAACCCAAACGACCGATCTAAACACGACGCATATGCTGAGATAACACTCGAGTATGACACGACATCCGGTAATATCTGATTATTGACTCGATTGTCAATAGACTCCCGTTGAAGTGACCACATTTCACGCAACAATTGCTCTGCCTTCTCGGCAGCTCTTCTACTCTCTGATGTAGCTGTGTCTGCTCGGCTAGCGGATCGTGCCCACGCACTAATGGCTGCATTGTAAGCCACAATGTTAGCACCGTTATAGGTATCATCACCAAGCCTCCCTTTCATCAATTGCAAAATACGCTCTGCATTTTCACCATCACATGTCCGCGAATACCCATCAATAAGTGTAGCATAACCAATTTCATTAGGTTGGAACGGATTGCGTTGCAAAGAGTATGCAAGTTTGATCTGAAGATGAAGTAATGATTCCGCTTCCACTGGACGTAGTTGCCGAACCTGTCCTCGCATCACCCCCGTTATTCGAATTTGGTTGGGAAAGTGATGTTTGTCCTTGTAGTTCCAACTGATGGACGCAGGTATCGACAGCCTGGATGATTGTTCATCAATATCATTTGTCGCATCGTGAAATGGAAGACCCAATGAAAGCAGCGTAGATTGCATATCATCGTGCGCTCCTTTTATCGATGTAGAATTCTCCACTACATATAACGAAATAAATTGTCGTAGAAGTCGATCTGCTTCACTAACATGCTCCATTTTTGGACTCTTTGACAGCGCATCAATCACATGAGAATACATCGCATTCGTCAATACACTCACACCATCTGATAACTTTGCTTCTTGGATATGAAAATAATGAAGAGAAGTGAACAAATCAAGTGCAGTTTGTGCATCCGTTTCTAACCGATGAGAGTGTCCAAAATTGTTTTTTCGTTGACCATTGTTCCGTTGTTGCTGATTGTTTCTGTGCGCCCAAAATTCCAACGCCTGCTCGGCAGCTAACAACGATGCTCTATCTCGCCATGGAGAATGAACGTTAGTGATGTATTTTTGCGAGGACTCTTTTTGCAATTGAGTAAAAAGTTTTGTAGTTTCTCGTGCAGCAGATTCATTTATCAATCTTATAGAATGAAAAGGTGTACGGTGGTGCTTATGACTATTTCCCCCCTGATGATGTTTATGATTTGTTGATTTATTTTGTGCTTTTGGAGGATTGTACTGCCTAACTTTTCTCTGCGTGTGAGTGTGTTTCTCCCCTCTCACGACGGTGGTGTCATTCGAGAAATGACTGCAATAGGAGCCTTTTAAAGACCATAACGAACCTCCGGTTTTCTGATATGGCGACGCAACGGTAGAGTATAATAATGAAAAAACGCCTGATCCACTGCTGATGGAAACTGTTGCGTCGGTGAGACAAACGCGATTGTGATCGCATCGCTTTGTCAACATCAAAAGGCCACGACGATAGCTTGATAGCCGACATACTGCCATCATTGCTGCTGCTGTTGTGATATTGCACAGCAATAGAGTTACTACTTCGACTACCAATTGCCTCTCTACAATACAGCAACTCCCCGAGTGAAGGGAACAGCCTATCCATCAACGTAAAAATAATGATAAAATATGGCAGTCGGATTTGGCGGGACAGCAAAATAGCCGACGCACTACGTCGTACTCGCCAGTTTCTATTAATACTATCATTGACTTCAGTATTTAGGGAAAGGGATCCTTGGTTGTGCCAGTTCGATAAAGTTCATGCTCACGTCTGATATAATGTGCATCTTATGTTACAGAATCTTCCAATCATTACGAACCCGACACGACAAGCGCTTGGACTGTTTGGAACGAAGCTGTGCGACTCATAGCATATCATGTTACTGCTAGGCGCAGTAACCGCAGCCGTCCACATCGATAACCTCGCTAATCATCTCCAAACATTTTTATGATACACCCTGTCGACGATCCATCATCCAACAACTAACATACCATTCGTTTCCCATCTTTCTCTCAATCCATCTCATCTCACCATCCGAATTGAATTATACGATTGCACCATACACATCCACCTCCCAAAGCGATACACCCCACCCTCTTGCAGGCTTTCGAATAAATATACGCAGATATCTAAATGCAGTAGTTTGACAACTGTTATCATCACCCTCTTGATTGCTTTGTTCATCATTTATTAGCTCTATCGGCTTTGTTTGTGTCGTCCATTCTATCGTGTGAATAATATGCAATGGTAACTTCTGCTTCACTCCAGGAGATTGTCCATATGTGAATTCATGCAATTGTGTATCAAGATTATGATGGAGCCCATTATTGCGTGGATGTCGCTCATTGAGTTGTTTATTGTTATTGTTTGTATTCCCACCATCATATAATACACACCAATTATCATTCTCGTCCTTGTCTTCTCCTCCTCCTTTTTTAGAAGAAGAAAAGGATGCATCATTATTATTTCCTTGGTTGATTATCGGACCATCCATCCGACCTTCAATACGATAATCTGTAGCAAATGCTGTTTCCCAATCCAATACAATTTTGGTCATATGGATCCCCTGTTGTTGTTTTCTTCTTCCTTTTATTTTTTCTACTTCCAATAATGGACTAAAATCGAAGAGTATCCAATGACTACCTTTGATAGCCGTACCGTGCATATCGGATGCAGCTTGCCATCGATCTTTTATCCAATTAGTCCCTGGTGGATCTTGATTTAGTACGGATGGTGGACCAAGATTACCCCTTGTGGATGAAGTTATTATAATTTTTGAATCGCGTGATAAAAGTTTTGGTTGTTGCTGATTTTCTATTATTTTGGATGCACTTTTGCGTAGCAGGTTGGTACCATCGCCGCCACCTGAAACTATTGATGGCACCACATCATTATTCTTTTTATTATTTGGTGATGACGCTACCAGCCGCCTGTCATTCTGGAACAGTGCAGACTGCACAGATGATTTTTCTTCCACAGAGAAGGCGATAATATTATTATTATTGTCATTATTACTGCTGCTATCATCAGATGAAGAGATAAGTGTCAGGTTGACATAATATATCACAGCCGATAGCCAAAGTGTTATGAGTAGTGCGAATGAAGTGAGGATAAGACAGGCGGTCCATTTCCTCCTCCTCCTTGATCGTTCGTTGTGATCTGATCGCTTCATGCGTCGCTGTTTTACGGCAGTAGCATCAGCAGCAGTAGTGTGTTGCTTTGTTGCTTCATCTTATCATTATTGTATGCTAATGAGACCTCGACAATAGTTGGTAGCACATCAAATATGTATGTGTCCGATCAGACTGATCTGACACGGCTAAGCTGTTATGTGTACTCGTACGTTGCCGAGAGATCTCCCTTTTCTTCGTCGGAGATGTGATCAATCTGAAAATGCTTCATTATAACTCTTAATCTATCATATTTGGTCAGCTGCCTTGGGAGCCGCTCTCCCCACCAGTCTCATTTGTAAAATACATGCCTATTTACAAGAAGTCAGATTTATCAGCACCAACAAGTTCAAAGGAAGGCGAAAGACATTGTAAATTGTAGCTCTTTGATCCTCAGGAATAACTAATCCTTTCATCACCGAAATCGCAGGATAATAAGCACCTATCGCAAACTCATAAGACAACATACCCCAATACTGCACATATTAAACGCTCCTCCAGTTCCAATGGTGTGTGGATAGGCCATTGCAAGAAAAGATGCAGCTGCAAGGGCAAGAGTACACCCACGAGACATTTCGAAGCTGAAAGGCCAGCGTGGGAGAGTCGAGAAAATGAGATTGTCCCCAGCGAACAGCACAACATGAACGGTGCAAATATCCAACCGAACGGCAATTCAGTGGCAGTCGGATTGAGCTGAGTTTGATGTGTGTAAGTGCTGGCGTCCAGAGAAAAATGAATATGTACATTGATCCCTCAAGAGCACTTGCGATGAGGCAGATGTGTAAGATTGGTGGAGATTTCCAAACCGTGCGTATTCCACTCAAGAGACCGACATTGGCAGAGCTTGGTTGGAGAATTCCAAACACTTGTTTCCGTCTTCTACAGTGTCAGTGTCTTCATCATTTAAGTAACCTGATGAATGTTTAGTTGCAACACCAGAATCGTGTTACACCAACGCCAACTGAACGTCATGTTCCGCTATTTCTTAATTTTTAAGTGTGTTTGAGTTTGAGGCGTTCCCTACCCCATAATTCTCATCCCATAGGCACACTATCAACGCTGCGCAAAGAACCAAAGGAACTAAACCTAAACAAGCATCGAAGGCAGCGATGTGTACCCGCCAACGTAGATGAGATTACCTCCCAGCAGCATTGATAAAGTTAAAGAGTATCAAATGCATAATCACATGCATTCAAAGCACAGCTAGATACTGTAGGGAATATGTGCAGTGTACCGTCGAGAGAGCTAACTAATCTATCATTGTACCGGTGGAGGAAATGAAAATGTGATGAAAACAAACGGGTGTCGTTGAACATTGGAATTCAGAGAAACGGGCAATCTTATGATTTTTCAGCCCGTGCCCGTCACCACCAATTTTTACCGAAGCCACTTTTGTCTTCTCTTCGTAGGCGCTGCATACTATTATTTGTCGTAGCAGCCGTCCATCGATAGAACCACTTATTACAATAATATCTCTAGTAGTCCGTTGTTACATGTTGCATAGTTGGTAAGTTGCTGGGAGAGTACACTCAGCTGACACTGCGCTCAACACATCTTGTGCATATCCAGATCAGAAATGCCGATTTGACATAAACCAAAATACTATGACCGCTCTTGTGTTCTCCATTTTAATTTACCCTTTTGTTCCTCATCTCGCCCGAATTTCTCTATCGATGCTAACTGCTGCTACAGAAACATTCGTATTCAAATTCCTCCTCTTGTCGTTTAATGTTTAATAATGGTGGCCATGATGTCTGCCCTCAAGACAGCCAAAAACCATTCTTCGCCGATAGCAACAACAGCCATGGAAGATACGACTACTTTGACAAAAGATAATACTGCACAGGCAACAACCGCTGCTTCTAGCACAAGTAACGGCGAAAGTGCAAATAACCAGCAGCAGATCTTGCCGCCACCTCTCAAGTTTATAGAAATCGATCCCAGTGAGAGGCTGCCTCTACCAACTCCTCCCTCAGACAAGGAATTGCTCAAACAAGCTGAAGATTTGGTCTATTGGGCTATATCGAGTAAGCATGAAAATTCGGCAGCCAATCAATTATTAATATCATCCGCGGGAAAAAACAACAACATCACCAGCAGTAACAACAACAATCGAAACACTGCCATCGAAGCGGCCAGACGACACGCCCTCCTCACCGACCTCCTCTCTCGGAAACAAAATCCCACTCAACTACTCTACACCCTCCACGCCATATCCACATCCAATTCCGGACGTGAACTCGATCGTCTCGTTACCAATCCAAAGCTGCATGCACAGTTAATACATCTTTTATTAAGGATGGATCCATTTAATCCTGGTGTGGATGGGGCGAATGTGATACGTGAATTGCAGACGATACGTTTGGCTGAAACAAAGGCAAAGAAAAAGGAACAACAACAACAACAAAAAGCGGAGGGGGAAGATCAAACTAATCCAAAAAAGAATTGTGTAGTCAAAATCGATGAATCAGCAATACGACACAAGGAACAAATGAAATATATCGTTCCTACATCACCATTCTTTCAATATCAAATTGCCGATGCATACTTACATTTAATAATTACATTAATATCGAATAATTCGATATTAAGTGTGAGTGCAGTTCGAGCGATATGGACATTATTGACTGATTTTGGTGGGAAGTGGATGGAGGGGGAAATGAGACGGGTGGAGGAAAAGAGGAAGTGGAGGAGGAGGAGAAGGAGGGTGTTGTTGCATAGGAGGAGGATGGAGTTGGAGAGACAACAACAACAACAGCAGCAGCAGCAGCAGGTGAAAATGGAAGAAGAGCTCGAGAAGGATAATGGAGGGGATTTGCCTTCGGTCAAGAGACTGAAGTCAGATCATGATGTGACTGACTTGACACCTTCGTCGGCAACTCCACCTCCACCCACAGCAGTGTCTGTTGAAAAGCTTACAGAGTTGGGTACTGAAAAGGAAGAAGACAATGATGCCAATTTCGATGAAGAGCCAGAGGGAGATAGAGTCGTCCCTGGTATGAGCGGTCTCACGGTGAACTTTGTCAAGGACGTGTTCTTTTCACCCCAGACAGAGCGAGATGACACGAACACGCGAGAGGAAATTATTTGTTCCGATCGTTTACCCAGTGGGCGGGTCCAGCGTCTTTTTCTTACCCTCCTCAATATCTTTCGTTTATGTCCGCGCTCCAAGTCGGATTTGTTACGTGAAATATCCAACAACTTCCCTCATTATAAAACATGTCCTCCGGCATTGTATCAATGGTATTCACATATTTGTCTCCAGTTGCTTCACCTAGTGCCTACCATGGAAGGGCCGATTATGAGTATGTTTGTGGATAAGGCCTTGGATATGGATGTGGAAATCAAGATTGATGATAAGGGGGGAGTATTTTTGGATAGTGGGAATGGCGATGGTGATGGTGAATTTTTCGATTGTGGGCCTGACGATCAGCTATCGACGAATTCACCAATGCCAAAGAAGCGTTCGTTTCAATATTTATCGCACGACGCACACGACGGTGGTATTGCCACACCAAATGCCGCAAGTAACAACTCCGCACTTGATACCACCGCCGAGGATGAATCGGATCACATTAATGAAATTGCAGAACGTCTCGACACACTAATGACAGTGCTCTACGAACACATCATCCAAGTAACGACGTTCTCTCCCGATTCGCTTTCAGAGGCAATGATGGCAGCTGTTAATGCACGAAGGATGTACCGTCATTTAGACGAAGTGTTTGATAAGAAAGTCCGTACCACGGACCGTTCCAAATTTGTTCAGTTCGTCTTCTTTGTATTGTTTGGGAGAGAAAATGATGCACTGGAGGCAGTTGGGAGGTTGATGACAAAGCGGGAGCAGATGAAAGAAGTGAAGAATGAAGCGTTGGATGTTGATTTGTTTAATCAGATGGATCCTCTCTACCGTGGATTCAGTGCAAAGTTGATTGACGTCTTCTTCAACCCGAGCTATGCTGGTGACGTGCCACGCCAAACTGTCGTCTGCTACCTGGCATCCTTCGTCAGTCGAGCTACGTACGTTTGCCCCGAAACAGTCTGTGAGTGCATTGCGGCTCTTCTCCGTTGGGCAGAGATTTACGTTTCGGCCCGAGAATCACAAAAACAAAAGGGGAGGACTCCTCTTCGTCGGTCGGTATCATCAACATTATCTCTAAGTGCGCAGCAGCAACCGTGTGAGGTTCATGCATTGTTTTATACTTCGTGCCAAGCAGCATTTTATCTCATGTGTTTTCGTGGCGTTGAGGCGATTCAATACTACCGCAATGCATATGAGCATAGAGATGATCCAGACTCTCCTTTTGCTGACCCCGAAAGTGTTGATATCGGACCACAGCGGTGGCGTTTTCTATGCGGCCACGAGTTGCAACCATTGAAGTATTGTTTGGAAAGTGTCCGGTTGGAGTTCTTGCACCTAGCGGAAGATTTAGAGTTGTTCCTTGATCAAGGTATTGATGATGAATTGCCGAATAGAGAAGAGGCGAAGGCATTCCTCGATGGTCTTTGGAATTCCTTCTCCAAGGAGGGGAAGCAAACTCCGAAGACAAAGGGAAAGACACCAGCTAGGAGACGATCAACCATTATCTCAACAGCAGCAATACAGGAGAAGAAACGATTAGATGGAGGAGTCGGGGGATTAGGAAAAGGATCAAATCCTTTGGGATCCTTCTTCCCGTTTGATCCCTATCTTCTGCAGAAGTCTTATCAACACATCCACCCTTACTACAGAAATTGGGAAGATTGCATTCCATCGTCATCGCTCGATGCCGATGCTGCCATTGCAGAAGATGAAGTAGACATTAGTGCAGATATGAGCGAAGTTGAAGATGAAGGCGATGATGATCAAGTGGAAGATGAAGAGGAGGACTCTGACGACGATGATGACGACGATGATCAGAGTGAAGACTCCAACGCGGCTTCTAAGCAGCCTGCAGCTACTAACGACGAGAATTTTGAGATGGAATTCCGGCGTTCCAGGGCGCTAAGCACAGGAAGTCAGATGAGTTGGTAGCGACGCTCTTTGCGTAGAATTTCCCTTAATAATTTAATGCACTTCCCTCTAAAATGAAAGTGGTTTCCCCATAATAGCTGCCATGCACTATTTCATCTGCTGATCCTATATTTGGACTTCGTTGGAATTCAATACTATCAGAATAACTCTGTGGAATGGTGATTCCCATCACCGGTTTCTCCCGTAGTAGAGTGGCAAGGATTTGCTATCAGACAAAGTCCCCCCCCCCTTCAATACCTCCTTCACCTACAAACACATCAGAGAATCTCGAGTATCTGCTTTCGTCACTGGATTAGTCCCTTTCACATCATCCCTTTCACAAATCTGAAGCAATGTCTTCTGCGGGATTTGCGCATCGGTAAAATCTCCGTTCTCTAAGGATTTTACATCCAATAATGACTGACCAAAGTAGGCACCCGCCGCATTAATACTTTTCAAGTTGGCATTGTCCATTGATGTATCCTCGAAGGATGCTCCTCGGGCGTCGGCTCCTTCAAAGTTGGTGTTGACCTACAGTTTTTGCAGGCGCCGATTTTGTGAGGTAGAAGCAAAAATAATGAGAAGAAGTGATGAAGGAAAAGGCCTGTAAACAATCGCAATAATAAATTCTTACGAAACAGCAAAACACACAACTCACCAAATAAGCTTTATAGAATCGGCATCCCTGAAGATTACTATTCGCAAACGTAGTAGCCTTGGCTAGAACTTGCGTGAAATCTTTTCCTTTATAATTTCCATTGCTAAAATCCTGATTGGAAATGTCCAATCCTGCGTAATCTAATCCACCTCCACTGACGGCATTGACCGGAGCGGTGGCCAGAAATAAGGCAGCAGCAGCGGCAGCTGCGGTGATGGATGAATGGATTCCTTTCAAGAACGGTGATGCATCTGATGTCATATCCTCTTCAGTGGCTAAGAGGGAGGCGCTCGAGGGAGTCCTGCGCACTTTTTGGGCGAGACCACCACTTATACTACTCCTAGCAGTAATATCGTGGCCTACTCGTGATGCTTGGAAAGCATTCGAGGCGGTGATTGAAAAGGCGATTGCTAAGAGGGAAGAAGCGGATTTCATCGTGGATAATGGTACTTGAAGCTTGCAGCGGAAAAGTGCGTACATACCTCTTGAGTGATACTTGTGGTACGATACTTGTATTGTCCATACCCAGCCATAAGTATGTACTGATTTTTTTTATAGTAGCGACTTTTGGCGACTCATGAGAATCTCACTGTCGTTTCGGACAGACACGTAGAAGACATTTTGACAAACACGTCACGTTCCTGTTAGAGTTCCTCCATCTGGCGCGCCAGCCGACCACACAAATCCGTTATGGCCTCGCCAAAACATGCAG